>PVIY010012834.1:0-60816 GCA_004026745.1 Myrmecophaga tridactyla | reverse complement strand
AATATTATGCAGCTTTAAGACAGAATAAACTCATGAAATATGTAACAACATGGATGGACCTTGAGATCATTATGCTGAGTGAGACCAGCCAAAAACTAAAGGACAAATACTGTATGGTCTCACTGATATGAACTGACATTAGTGAATAAACTTGGAATATGCTGTTGGTAACAGAGATCATCAGGAGATAGAAATAGGTTTGCTACTTTTTCTTGCACCCGCAACCCCATCTTACTCACAGAAGCACAGAAGCTTACTTATTGCCAACCTATTGCCATCTGTTCCAGCCACACAATACCCGACCTGGTCTCCAAACAAGGCAGCAGATTTCTCCACTTTTCCATGCCCCTACAGACCTTCATAATGCTCTTACAAGCCCCGCAGAATCAATCTGTCAGCAACATGCTACTCCTCTGGCAAAAACAGCAGTACCAGCCATGCCCTGTGAAGAAACCTAGGGACAGAACTGCGCCCTCCACCAGCCAGGAGCACAAACAGAAAACAGACCTTCGCCCTTCAGCCTCCCAAGAAAACGAAAAGGAAAAGCCTGGGATGGTAGGCCAAACCCCTTCTCTATGATGTGAAGACCCCTAGAAAATATTCCAAGAAGCTTCCCCCACCTATGATTTCTAGGAGACCCATGGAGCCCACCGGAGCCCACACCTCTTGTCCTCCAGCAGCTGTAGTCTTGTGATAAGCTCCCCTTACCTAGCACTTGCCCTCCGCCCTCCTGCAGTTGCAACCCTGCATGACTACAGTGGTGTTTAAATTTTAAATTTCACCGGTGAGAGACTACCAACTCCCAACTTGGCCCCCTGCTCCCAGAACCAACCAGGGGGCCTGCCCACTTCCTGCTCCCAAGCTGCAAGACAAAACCCACCGCCTCCCTTTCTCTCCTTCCTGCTAACCATCTTATATAAACTGTACCCCCTTCCCTGCTTGGGGCTGATGCCATTTTCCCAGCCTCAGCCAGCCTGATGAGTGCTGCCAAATAAACCCAACAAAAGGTAAAAAAAAAAAAAAAAAAAGAATAGGAGGGAACTTTCTGGAATTATTTTATATTTTGTTCTGGGTGATGGAACACAAGGATATACAATTATCAAAACTCTTCAAAGTAAACATGAGATTGGAGCTTTTTATTGCATATGAATTCCCTAAGTCCTCTTTCTCTCCCTAAAGTTAAGAATAGCTGGGAAAATTACGGGAGTACAAAAGAATGAGGGATATAGCAGGCACTTTTATTCCCCTTCCAATATCTAGTCACCCTTTCAATCATTACTACAAGGATTCTAACTTCGTTTAAGGCTTTCATCTGCGCTATTAGAAATCCTGATCTTTCCAGACTGCCCTGCAGCTACGCACAAACGGGGGTCCTATTTCTGGGCAATGAGAAGTACACATGAATCTATCGGTCAGGGCTTCCCTAGGGTGATTTCTTTCCTCATAAAAAAAGGACAGACTAGGAAATGTGTCTTCTAATATGATACCTTTTTTTTTTCTTCCTGTCTGGAGCACAGCTGCTCATACAGACCTAGGAAATTCTTGTATTCCTTGATACAACCTTATCCTACAAAGCAAGCTATGGGGACTCTGACTCGGTTTACAATGAAATGACTTTGTGAGTCAAGGTTTTTTTAGCCATCAAAATAAAAAGAAAGCAATTTCTAATGCAAATCAAGGATAACATATGTATTGCCACATTAAAGTATATATAAGAATTTAATATATAAGTACTGCTTCAAATTAATGGGAAAAATAGACCATTCAAAAGATGGTATGTCCTGTCCCATGCACTTCCCCAGAACAAAACAAAGAAAAATTCAACAAATGATGCTGCAATAATGGGATATTCACATGGAAGAATAATGAAATGTGACCTCGCAATACAGCATTAAAAAAAAAAAAAAGATGGTATAGACACAACTAGCTAATGATTTGGGAAAAAGTTAAGTTAAAATTGCTACCTTACAATGCACAAAATAAATATAAATATATAGAAATACATAAATATAAAAGCCACAACCATAAAAGCATTCAAGGAAAACATAATAATAATTAGGAATGGTCTTCCTAAACATTACCCAAAATCTCACAACCCATAAATTTAAAAATTGTCAGATTTAGCACCATAAAGATATACAATTTCTGTATTATGAAACACATCAAAAAAGCTAAATTGAAAGATAAGCATCAGCTGAAGAGAGAATACCATAACATATACAAAGGATTAATAGACCTAACATAAAAAGCGCTTATAAATCAATAATAAAAATACAAATAACTAATTACTGATTATATATGTAGAATGGAATGAGCATATATTAAAGAAGTTTGCTTTCCTTTCTTGTATTTTTTTAATTAATAAAAAATTATTAAAAAAAATACAAATAACTAACCAAAAGAAAAACTAATTGGAAAATGGACAGAGGGTTGACATAAAAATACCAACGATAGTAAACAAATTAAAAATGATCAGCCTTGTAAGACAGAATAAAGTCATGAAGTATGTAACAACATGGACAAACCCTGAGGACATTATATTGAGTGAAATTAGCCAGAAACAAAAAGACAAATAATGTATGGTGTCACTAATATGAACCGACATTAATGAGTGAACTTTGAGAGTTAAAGTTGAAAGCACAGGATATTAGGAGACAGAAAGAGGTGAAATGGCAGTTGTATGATATATTAAGATCCTGAAAGAGAAAGACTTCCAGCCAAGAATTCTGTATCCAGCCAAATTGTCCTTCAAAACCGAGGGAGATATCAAAATTTTCATAGACAAACAAATCCTGAAATAATCTGTCATCAAGAGACTGGCCCTACAAGAAATATTTAAAGGGAGTTCTACCACTTGGAAAAAAAAAAGACAGGAGGAGGACACAGAATTAAAGAGTACCAGTAAGGGTAACTTAAAGGATAAAAAAGAGTAAAAGGGAAAAGAATATATAGATCTGACAAATAAAATCCAAAAGAAAAGATGACGGATTCAAGAAACGCCTTTCAATAACAACTTTTTGAATGTTAATGGACTAAATTTACCAATTAAAAGATACTGATTGGCAGAATGGATTAAGAAATATAATCCAGCTATATGCTGCTTACAAGAGACTCATCTTAGACAAAATAGACTGAAAGTGAAAGGGTGGAAAAAGATGTTCCATGCAAGTTGTAACCAAAAGAAAGCTGGAGTCGCTATACTAATATCAGACTAAATAGTCTTTAAATGTAAAGATATCATAAGAGACAAAGAAGGACACTATATATTAATAAAAAGGACAATTCAAAAGAAGAAATAAACCATCATAAATGTTTACACTCCCAATCAAGGAGCTCCAAAGTACATGAGACTGACAATGGCAAAACTGAAGGGAGCAACAATCAGACAGAAGATCAACAAGGAAACAGAGAAGTTAAACAACTTGATACATGAGTTAGACCTAACAGACATATATAGGTCACTGCACTCCAAAACATCAGGATATACATTCTGCTCTAGTGCTCACTGAACATTCACCAGGATAGATCATATGCTGGGGCACAAAACAGGTATTTATAAATTGATATTATTCAAAGCACTTTCTTTGATCACAATGGAATGAAGCTGGATATCAATAACCACCAAAGAACGAGAACTTTCACAAATATATTGATAAAATAACACACTCTTAAACAACCAATGGGCCAAAGAAGAAATTGCTAGAAGAAACCAGTAGCTATCTGGAGATGAATGAAAATGAGAATACGACATATCAGAACTTACAGGATGCAGGAGAGGCTGTGCCAAGAGGGAAGTTTATTGCCCTGCATGCCTATATTAAAAAACAATAAAGAGCAAAAATTGAGTACTTAACTGTGTACCTGGAGGAACTTGAGAAAGAAAGCAAACTAACCCCAAAGCAAATGGAATAAAAGAAACAAGGGTTAAAGCAAAGTTAAATGAATGGGAGAACAAAAGAACAACAGAAAGTCAATGAAACGAAAAGATGGTTCTTTGAGAAAATCAATAAAATTGATGGTCTGTGGTAATTAATATTTTAAAATTTTAATTTATGTGTGAAACTAAAGTAAAAAATGTTTATTTAGTACAAAATTTATCTTTTGACTAGTACAGTTCCTAATATAACTTATGTAGACAGCTTAATTGAACACCATAGGACATGGAACCTTGAGTAGGGCATAAGATTTTGTATGTTTGCCCAGAGTGATGCCCCGATAAATCCCAGAGTGATTTAAACAGTGAGCTAAAAAGTATTTGCAAAGTCCCCTTGGGGGAATGGTGAGAAAGGGGGAAAATTCAACTTCCCCAAGTGGAGAATTCTTGATAGTCTCACAAGCAGTGGGGACAACCAAAGCAATAGGCTGAGTCCCCGATCTTGGGGGTTGTTCATATGAAACTTAACCCCACAAAGGATAGGTCAAGCCTACTTAAAATTGGGCCTAAGAGTCACTCCCAAGAGAGTCAACCCAAAGAGAACCTCTTTGGTTGCTCAGATGTGGCCTCTCTCTCGGCTGACACAGCAAGCAAACCCACCACCCTCCCTCTGTCTACGTGGGACATGACTCCGAGGGGTGTGGGCCTTCCTGGCAACGGTGGGACAGAAATCCTAGAATGAGGTGAGACTCAGCGTCAAGGGATTGAGAAAACCTTCTTGACCAAAAAGGGGAAGAGTGAAATGAGACAAAATAAAGTATCAGTGGCTGAGAGATTCCAAACAGTTGAGAGGTTATCCTGGAGGTTACTCTTACACATTAAATAGATATTACCTTGTTAGTCAAGATGTAATGGAGAGGCTGGAGGGAACTGCCTGAAAATGTAGAGCTGTGTTCCAGTAGCCATGTTTCTTGAAGATGATTATATAATGATACAGCTTTCCCACTGTGACTGTGTGACTATGAAAATCTTGTGTCTGATGCTCTTTGCATCTACCTTATCAACAGACAAGTAAAAAATACGGAATAAAAATAAATACTAGAGGGAACAAGTGATAAAATAAATTTAGTAGATTGAAATGCTAGTGCTCAATGAAAGGGAGAGGTAAGGGGTATGGTATGTATGAATTTTTTTCTGCTGTCTATTTCTTTTTCTGAATTGATGCAAATGTTCTAAGAAATGATCATGATGAATATGCAACTATGTGATAATATTGTGAATTACTGATTATATATGTAGAACAGAATGAGCATATGTTAAGAATGTTTTTGTTTGTTGTTATATTAAAAAAATAATTTAAAAAAAGGAAAAAAATGATGGGCTACTAGCAAGACTTGATGAAGAAAAAAGGAGAGACAATGCAAATAAACAAAATCAGAAATGAGAAGGGGTGTGTTACCACAGACCCTGAAGAAATAAAAGAAATCATAAGCGGATACTATGAACAATTATATGCCAACAAACTAGACAACTTAGATGAAATGGACAAATTCCTGGAAACACACAAACAAGCTACACTGACTCAGGAAGAAATAGAAGATCTCAACAAACCAATCGCAAGTAAAGAGATTCAATCAGTCATCAAAGATTTTCCTAAAAAGAAAAGTCCTGGGCCAGATGGTCTCAAAGGGAATTTCATCAAACATTCCAAAAAGAGTCACTCTTACACAAGCTTCAGTTAGACATTGCTACCTATTATAACGTGCCAAACCCCAACCAAAACCATTCTAGTAAATCCTAAAGAACAGCTAAGGCAATATATAAGATTCTACAAAGGTTCCATGCACTAGGGTAAATTTCCAGAAAACTACACCCTCCAGATGGGTCCCTGGACCAGATAAGTCCTGAAATCTAGAGGGCCTAGCCTCTCCAGAACATCGACTAGTTCTATCTCCCTACCCCATATTACTGACAGACCCTTCCAACATGAAAAAGTAGAATGGCCATTGCCCAAATACCCCTAATGAGTGGAACAGAAAAATCAAAGGTGATGGTGTAGTTATACAGAGAATGTAGTGTTTAACAAACAAATATGATTGCTGAATCATTAAACTGATATTTCTTTTAGTCTCCAGTATCATAGAGCAGCTAGAAGTAAAAACCTAAAATTCCACAATTATAACACATACCAAATTCTGAAATCTGTTCTACAACTTATTGCTGTGCTTTGAAATGTATTGCTTTTTTGTATATATGTTATTTTTCACAAAAAAAGAAAAAAAAGTCAATTGTGATGATAAAAAGCATTTATTCCTTCTAGCCTCATATATTCTGGAGTAGCTGAAAGGAAAAATCTGAGAGGATGTGGTAGTCCATGACAAACTCTGGGATCTGTCCTGTAACTACTTGTTGAAGAGTGCTTTGAAAACTATTGCTTTTTTTCTTTCTTTGCTTTGTATATATGTTATATTATACAATTTAAAAAAATACACTTAAAATGCCTATAATGACCTGTAACACCTGCCACAACCACCTGCCCCTAGAACCTCCCAGGGTTTCATCTCCTACTCTTCTTCCTCTAATTGCTCTGCTCCAGCCATGGTGGCCTCCTTGCTGATCCTTGGACATGTCAGGCCTGCTCCCAACTCCAGTTTCCTCAACTTGCTCTACAGTCTACCTTGGCCATTGTTTTCCCATCACATGGTTCATGCCCTAACCCCTGCAAGACTTTGCTAAGGGGTGACCTTTTCAAAGAGGCCTTCCCAGGACATCCCATTTCAAATTACAACTCCTTCCAACATTCCTTCTACCACCATTTGACATGCTAGATAGTTCAGTTGTTTCCTTCCTGGCTGTTTCCCCCACTGGAATTAATGTTCCATAAGGCAAGCATTTTTGTCTCTTTTGTTCATATTCATTTTCCTGTGCCCAATAAATTGAGTAGGCACTCAATAAAGATTTGTTGGATAAATGCATTAGACTGAGAGATGACTGGAACTAATAAGCAATGAGGATGGGAGAAAGCATTTCAAGCAGAGGAAAGAGCATGCTCAAAGGCCTTGAGGAAGGAAAGAATAGGGCACATCTGAAGAACTAAGAGGTGCATACAGCAGGGCACAAGGGAGAGTAAGTAGTATGAAGTGAGGCTGGAGAAGTAGGACAGAACAAGTGGAACTGTGCAGACCATTTAAGGAATTTTGGTCTTTTTATGGGAGCAACCAGGGGGTGACATGATCAAATGTGCCTTTACAAGCTTCTGGCTTCAGAGTGAGATGTGGATTATGAGAAAATATGCTGGGGGGTGGGAAGATCAGTGAGCAGATTAGTGCCAAAACTCAGGCCACAGACAACCTCAGATGGACTGAGATGGAAGAGGCAGAGAAAAGGAGGCAGAATCCGGAAATATGTAGAGGATAAAATCGACAGATCTGGGTCACTGTTCCCAGAAGGTGTTAAGTGAAAGGGCAGTTCCAAATTTAATTTTTCCTTTCTCAGTTGAGAACTGAATGAAGAAAGGCACCAAGCACTGAGCTGGGGGGTGATAAAGGGGCAAGAGGGGAACATTGGAAGTTGAACCAAAGCACAGTTCTGGAAATAATGAATTTCAGATAATTCTGAGGCATCCAAGTGCAAGTATTCAGTTAGCAGTTGGCTATCTGGGCTAGCGTGACCAGATCATGGAAAGGTAGGGTATGACATGCAATGTGGCATTGATTTTACTTGAAACTGATGTAACTTTAATGCAAAGGCTTTAAGTTACAAAGTAGCAGGATGACCAGAGTATGTTGAGCGGATAATTTAAAAGTATTGGCAAAGTCCCTTGAGAGATGGGAGAAAAAATATATAACTATTAAACTTTACCACCAGAGATGTTAGGGACTCCTAAGTCAATAGGCCAAGCCCTTGATCTTGAGGCTTGCTTTTGTGAACTTATTTATGTAGCAGAGGAGCCTACCTATGCTTTAGAGTGACTTTCAGAAAAGCTTCTTTCTTGCCCAGATGAGCCCTCTCTTTCTGAGCTAACTCTGCAAGTGAAATCATTACCCTCCTTCCTATGTGGGACATGACATCCAGGGGTGAAAGTCTCCCTGAAAACGTGGGATATGACTTCCAGGGATAAGCCCGGTCCTGGCTCTGTGGGATTGACAATGCCTTCCTGACCAAAAGGGGGGAAAGAATTGTAACAAATAAGGTGTCAGTAGCTGAGAGAGCTCAAATACAGTCAAGAGTCTACTCTGGAGGCTACTCTTATGCAATCTTCAGCTATACATTGCTATTTATCCAGGTCTGCCAAACCTCAACCAAAACCATTCCTACTAACCCTAAAGAATACCCAGGGCTTTATCTGAGATTCTACAAAGGTTCCATGCACTATGATTAATTTCCAGAAATCTACAACCTCCAGAGGGATTCCTAGACTGGACGAGTCCTGAAACCCAGAGGGGCCAGCCCCTCCAGAATATCAACTAGTTCCATCCTCCTATCCCATATTATAGCCAGCCCTTTCAAACATGAAAAAGTTAGAATAAGCATGGCCCAAATACCCATGGAGATTGGGAGAAAGATCAAAGGAGAAGGTGGAGTTATAACAGAGAAGATAGGATTTAACAAATGAGTATGACTGCTGAATCAGTATATTGCTATTTCTTTTAGTCTCCAGTATCTTAGAGCAGCTAGAAAGAAAATCCTAAAATTGTGGAAATGTAACCCATACCAAACTCTGAAATCTATTCTATAACTAATTGCTGAAATGTGTTTTGAAAATCATTGCTTTTTCTGGATATATGCTATTCACCATAAAAAATTAATAAATGAAAAAGATTACAAAGTAATAGGATGAGATCTGTGATTCTGAAAACTCTCGCCACAGCATACACACTTGACTGGGGGAGGGGGCAACAAGGATGTGAGGCAGTAGATTAGGTTAAGAGATGAGAGCCTGAGTAAGTATAAGGATGATGGGAAAGTTAAAAAGAGAACAGACATTCCCTTGTCTTCAACCCACCATCCGCACAGCCACTGGGGATTTTCCTAAGATGTAAACCAGTTCATCTCAGTACCGCACTTAAAATCTACACTCCTCAGCCCAGTGCTGGGTCCTTCCACAATTTGTTCTCTACCAACTTCTTCAGAATTCTCTCACCTCTCCACCCTGTGTCAAGTTTCCCAAACACACCATTCTGCTTCAATCTCTATGTTTTTGCTTATGCTATTTTCTTCTGCCTAAAAATACAACTTCGGGGGGGGGGGTACTCACCTCTTCCACTGTGAGAAACAGAAAAGTGATGACATCTCAGACCTGGTGTGATACTATCAGCCAGGTCTTAATTTGTTAGAAGCTGGCCTGGCGATCACAGTGAAGCCATGTTCTCCTGAAGGGCATAAACAATCTCATGGGACACCAACAAAAGCTCATTCTGCAATCGGGCTGAAGTGAGACAAAAAAAGACTATTTCAAATGTTTGTCTAAGCGCAAACAAAAATAAGGTCGCTGTGCCACCAATAAAATATCATCTCCAGAACAAATACAGCTTCCTAGTTTCCTACCCAGTATCATCCAACCAAAGCCCAAGTTCTGTAAGTTCTTTCTAACACCCTCTTGACCAGATGCCCCCATGGCTCCCCATGGTGCACATTCTCATTCGCTGCAATGGGTAAAAAAACCTGTTTAACTACAGGTATGCTCCTGGGTGATCTTTGCTGTAGGATATGGGATACTGACAACTGTAATAGTAGGAAAGAATGGTTAAGTTTAGTTCTCATCTGAAGGTTTCTTCCATTTTCTACGTTAAGCAAGAGATTAACACTATCAACTGAAAATAAAGGGCAAGGGGGATTAATAAGATGCTTGAGGAAGATGGGAAATGTTCAAATTATGTAGGCTGGAGAGTGGGAGAGTGAGTTGACCAGAGCAACATAATAGGATGGTCAGGCTCTGTTACAGGCACAGGTCAGACTGATGGACATAAATTCACAGTATAACAAAGCTGCCCTATTTTGCCATTTCTACCATAAGCACTCAAGGAGAAAATAGATAGTTTGGCTCAACTATGGTTTTGGTTCAGACAGGGCTAAAAACCAAGGGAAATAAAGCATGACCAAGAGAGTTATTGGATGAAATCTAAGCTCAGTTGAAAGGTAACTGCAGCCAGGAAGAGTCTAAGTGATAGAGAAAACTATGGAATTCCTGAAGAAAAGCAAGCATTGCAGAAAAAATTAGCCTAACAAGCTTGAAAAAAAAAGAGATTGGGTTTGAAGAGGTCTGTGCTGCTCAACTGTGAGGTAATGCAGCATCAAGATGAAAATCCAGGCTATTATGATAGGATTAGGTGGCGCATGTGGGTGAGTGGAGTTAATCACTGCAGGTGAGGTGGTCCCTTGCAAAGGCTGGGTCTTCCACATGGACATGGAAGTCAACTCAAATTATGCAAAGAATTAAGGTAGGGGGAAAGACGTTGGGCCTGTCACCCAAGTCTTTAGTGAAATAGGATGAATAATTGGTAGCAAGGAGAAAACAGCAATCATGAAGAAAGGGTGGTCCAGTTGGGCAGGATGATTCTTAAAGAAATGGAGAAGGGAAACAAACAGCAGGGAGAACGTAAATGTTGAATTCCCTAGTCCTAAAATACGCAGGGTATGAGAAACAGAAATATCACTTAAGCAGACTTCAAGGAAAGTCTATCCCTAAGGAAGGGCCAGGGTTACGGCAAAGAGAAGGAAGGAATGGCTAAGGAGAAGGTGAGGAAATGGAGAAGTCTGTTTATTAAGGAGTGGTAATTTCAGAGGGTACAGAGATGGTTTAGGGAATGGGGAGTGGGTAGACAAGAGTACAGAGCTGGCCCAAGGGCACAGGATAGCATGATAGGGATAACAAGAAGAGGAAAGTATAGGGGTAGGGTGCTAGCTATCAGAGCAAGCACTCGATCAGTATCTATTGTATCAAATGGAATTATTAAGCATAATCATAATATATCCAACTAGAAAAGTTCGAAATACAGAGTGAAAGCATGAGCCCATGATAACAATAATGGTTTGATGATGCTGGGTAGCAACGACAATAATTACCATGTGTGAGCACTCACTATGTGCTAGTCACTGTAGGAAACACTCCACCATTAATTAATTTAATCCTCACAACTATCCTCTGAAACAGGTAACATCATTATCCCCAATAGCACTCTGTACTAAAGGAGAAAACAAACTAAAACAGAAGTAACAGAACCGAAAGTGCCCTGGAAGCTAACTGGCTTTATCAGTTCTATTTTACGGATTTGATTGTTATTAGCTATAACTCAGGGCAGCAGAAACAGGCCTGACCCAGAACTACTACAGTCTGCAACATCAACCAAATAATATTCAGACTGGAGGGAAATAATAATAATAATTCATGGAGGCATCCACTTTGTGTTAGACCCTGTGTTAAGTGCTTTGCATTGATTACCTCATTTAATCCTTACAAGATAAAGAGACTGAGGCAGAAAAAGGACAGTCATTTACCCAACATTCATGAAAGGAATCCTTTAATTAGTAACAGGACTTACCGATAAGACATAAAGGCTGAATACGTTACAGTGAGACACAGGTCACCACTATTACAGAACTTGAAAGGCATTAAGTCCTGCAAAATGTCTTAAAACATTAATTTATGGGATGGTGCAACAGTGGTTCAGTGGCAGAATTCTTACGATTCCTGGAACCTGCCCATGCCAAAAAAAATAAAAAATAAAATGAAAAAACATTAATTTATGGATTATCATGAGACCTTCACATGTCTGTTTCAGAATTGGGAACCCAGTACGAAAGAGCTTTCATTAAATGCTCCCCCCAGATGGCCATTGTATCTATTCTTTACAGCTCAATAACTTACTCAGAACATACTGACACAGTGGATCCAGAGTGAGCCCAGAGGATCGGTATTTTAAAAAAATTCTCCACAGGCTATGATTATGTGCAGTTCAGGATGGGAATTATACCTTATATTCTTGACTGTACCAAACCTACATTTCCCTTGCAATGTCCAGATGTTGCTAGACATGGAGGGGATCAGAAAATGAGGAAGAGAAGAGCTAATATTATAAAAACAATTCAGCAAAGAGTAAGGAAAGGCATGCTCTCGTAAAATTAATTCTCTATACTCTTCTGAGTGACTGAACTATTTCATAATTATTTATATTTTTAAAGAAAGTTTGCAAAGAATATTACCCATAAATATTAAATAAAGCTAGCCCTAATATGCTACAAAAAGAACTGCATTTCCCTCTGGTAATTTTGATGACACTTCAGATTCTCATAATAAAGAGTGGCTAATATGAGAAAGGTGGATTCTTATTCAAAAGTGTACAGATACTCAACAGTATATAGCTCCTATGCTTATTTGGTAATATCAGCTGAGAGTGAGAGAATGAAGCTGAGTATAACCTCTTAAGATCACACATTTCACTAGTGACAGGTTCCAAGCCTTTAGTCTTTATGTATATGTTTATCTACCTACTTATCTAACCAATGACCAATCACACCTGTTAAATGCCAGACACTGCCCTATGTGCTTCACTAATATTAAATTTTACTTAATCTTCTCAACCATCCTCTGAGGTGAGTATTTTTTATAATTTCCATTTTTCAGATCAAAAATGTGAGGTACAGATGCTCTAGTAACTTGTCTAAGTTTATATAGTTAGTAAGTGGTGAGGCTAGGATCAGTGACAGTGTCCAGTTCCAGATTCCAAGCTCTGAATCACTATGCTTTGTCTTCATGAACCTACGAAATGGGCTAGTGTTAATGATTAACTCCTATAGCCTGGCTTAATTCAAAATTCTAGTGCATCCCACTCTACATTCCTTACATGGTCCCAGCCTGCTTTTGCAATCTCGAGGACACTCTTTCAGTCCCTCTAACAGTTCATACTCTTACTCCTTCCTTGCTGGTTGTATCACCTGCCTGAACCCTATATATTTTTTCTGCCTATTATTCTAAGTTTAAACATCATTCCTAATTTATATGTTCTAACGAGATCCTGTGCTTCTTTTCCACATTGAATGCAAATGGAATTATGTTTTTCCTGGGTGATTATACATTTCCTTTCTGTCTTTTCCAAGTAAACGGTGAATTCCATTAGGTCAGATACCACATCTGTCTTTTATTCCCAGTCACTGAATTCCCAGTAACCAGCAAAACAAAATGTAAGGGCGTGGCGCAAAGTAAACTCTAGATAATTTATGTTGAAGAATGAATAGACTGCACTCAAGCCTTATGTTTTCTTTTCCTCTAACACAAAGCTGTACTCTCATGCATGTACACACACCCACATGCATACTCCTGTTGCGTACAGGCAAGAGCTCTAGAAACAGGAGACCCTGTGTTACTGGCTTTGCAAACAAATACTGGAGGGTACAGGCCACTCCCCCCCCCCAACTGGCATGAGTTTCAGATGCACAATGGGGGTTATGTTAACCCCCTGTGGAATACAGCTTATGAAAGAGGGAGAATCTGCAGTCCTCCTTCTCATAACCCATAAAAACTGTAGTTATTATTTGCTTCATGCCTGTCTTTTCAACAAGACTTTATCTCCCTGGTTCAGCACCGTGACCCCAATCATGGGATTCCCAGGGTTTGTACCGTGGCAGGCACAAAGCAGGCATTCAGTAATTATTAGTAACGTGAATAAACCCCTGCTGTGTGCACTTCACGGGTGTGAAACAAGGATAGCACGAGCTGACCAGTGCAGGGTCCTTTTGGCAAAGGAGCGTATTTCTTATTTACGGATCCTCTTCCCATCCAGATCCCGGCCTCCCAGGATGCTGGCCCCTTACCCAGCTCCAGGAGGAGGCACGCGGAGTGTCCGAGGACCCCCTCAGACTAGTGGCCAAGGGCGTGGCGATTCCGGAGTGAAGCGCCCGCCAGGGACACGAAGCGGAGTGACAGAGAACTAGGGAACCACAGGGAGGAGGGATGGCGGGGCTGCGGCTGCATCCGACTCAGCCGGCGCGAGGCACACAGCCCGCCCCCGACACCTTCCCCTGCAACCGTCCCAGTTATCCACACCCGGGCTGAGAGGCTCATTGGGCGATTTCACCGCCCCTTGAGTCAGCGGAGGTTGTCATTGGAGAAATATTTATCCCCGCCCACACAACCCGGAAATTCACCGAGGGGAAAGTAAACTGACCCTGGAGCAAGAGAAGGCCGAGTGGTTTCTGGGAGTTGCAGTCTTCGGTGCTTTGGCAGGTCACCAGGTTTCTTACTGTGATCACGAATTTTTAAACTATAATTATCTCGTTGCGGAAGAGCTCGCATCATCCTCAGCATTGGGGCAAAGGGCAGAGAAACCAGCCCTAGAAAACCAGTTATCAGTTGTTTCTCTAATTCAACAAGTTAACAAACAGATGTTTAGCTTTGACGGTGTGCCAGGCACTTACCAAGCTTTACACACAGAATCTCCTTTGATCTTCACAAGGACCCAATGAGTTTGGAATCATTAACCCAGTTTCACAGATGAGAAACCAATAGAAAAAAAGGTCGTTAATTGTCCAAAGCTATGTGTCTAGGAAGTGGTGGAACCAGGACAATCTAGTCAAACCCGAATCCATTTGTGAGGATTTATAATGCCTAATAAAGTGGCAAATCCACATGATCTGACTCCTGAGTCTGGGCTGGTGCCACTGGGCTGTGTTGCGCCTGAGGTGCAAAGGTAAACTGGACCCCATGCACCATTACTCTCCTGCAGCCATTTCACTTGCATGCTCAGTTGTATTCATGGGAAAATGAGGGTTCCTCCTTTCTAATTCCTCCTTGTTCTGGCCTTAATCACAAATCGCCTTTGTGTTGTTTAGACCCTGTGCATTACTGTGAAGGAGGCGTGGTATGTACTTAAAAATTTGATGGCGGAGGGAGAGGTCTTCAGAGGGTTAGAGAGATGGAGAGAAAAGTGTCAGGGAGATGTACAAGCAACAGCCTCCTTTCTAGAATCTTAGACCAAAAGAGACCTTACATCAGCCGCTATCCCCTGCTCCATTTTGTTACTTGAGGCCTCTCCTCTATTTGAAAAGTAACAACAGAGTTCACTATTTCAAGAGGTGATTGGTCTTTGGTCAGCGTGTTAACTTAATGTGCGCCTAGCTTGGATGGGGCAAACTCAGGATCCCAGCGATTTTTTGTAGAAAAAACAAACAGAAAGCTTTTCTTTTTCATTCTATTTTTTTCTTTACATTTTGAGCTTTCTATGTGCAATTATTACTTATTATTATTGTCAACAAGGATTATGAGCCATTTTTGTTTTGTTTCTTCAACTTAGACCATTGAAAGAAATCAACTCCCAAAGTAAATCAATCAAGACATTTACATGCCACAAAGACACCAGAAGGTCATTAAGCATATCACAATGCAGACAGATATAGCCCTGCCTAATGACCAAAGTAAAACACCTAAGGAGACACACAGACATTGGAACTAATCAAAGATTTTCATACAACTCTACTTAATAAAATAACTGGGATAACAAATGACATAAAGGAGATCAAGAAGACAGTAGACAAGCACAAAGAGGAATTTGAAAGAATAAATGGAAAAATGGCAGATATCACAGAGATTAAAGACTCTGTGGACCAAATAAAAAACATACTGGGGCACACAACACCAGATTTGAAGAGAAGAAAGAATATGGAACTATTAAACCTTACCATCAGGGAATCCCCTGGTACTGTGTCAAACTTTAGGGACACCCAAATCAATAGACCATGCCCTCGGTCATGAGGCTTACTCTTGTGAAGTTTATGTAGGTAGCAGAAAAACTTAGCCTACCTATAGGTATTCCTAAGAGTTACTTCTGGAGGACCTCTGTTGTTGCTGAAATGTGTCTTCATTCTCTTTAAGCCCAACTCTGCAAGTGAAATAATTGCCCTCCCCTCTGCATAGAACATGACATCCATGGGTGAAAGTCTCCCTGGCGACGTGGGAGATGACTCCCAGGGATGAATCCAGACCTGGCACTGTGGGATCAACAAACACATCCTGACCAAATGGGGGAAAAGAAATTTAACTAATAAGGTATCAGTGGCAGAGAGAGTTCAAATAGAATTGAGAGGCTACTCTGGAGGTTGCTCTTATACAAACTTCAGTTTCACCTTGCTACCTATCATAACTAGCCAATCCTCAACCAGGACCATTCCAACCAATCCCAAAGAACACCTAAGGCAATTTATAAGATTCCACAAGGGTTCCAGGCACTAGAGTAACTTGCCAGAAACCTATAACCTCCAGGTGGGTCCCTAGTCCAGATAAGTCCTGAAACCTAGCCCAGCCTCTCCAGAATGTCAGATAGTTCCATCTCCCTACCCCATATTAGTGACAGACCCTTCCAATATAAAAAATTTAGAATTGCCACATCCCAAACAACCCTAAAGAGAGGTATGGAAATATCAAATGTGATGGTGGAAATTATACATAGAAGATAGGACGTAACAAATGAATATGAATGCTGAATCATTAAATTGTTATCTCTTTTAGTCTCCAGTATTTTAAAGCAGCTAGAAGTAAAAACCTAAAATTGTGAAATTGTTACCCATGTCAAAGTCTGAAATATGGTCTACAATAATTATGGTGCTGTGCTTTGAAATTTATAGCTTTTTTGTACATATGTTATTGTTCACAAAAAAGAAGGAAAAAAAAGTCGATTGTGGTGATAAACGTATTTAAGTCCTCTAGCCTCTTATATTCTGGAACAGCTAGAAGGAAAAATATGAGAGGATCGTATGGTAGCCCATGACAAACTCTGGGATCTATCCTGTAACCACTTTTTGAAGAGTGCTTTGAAAATTATTGCTTTTTTCTTTCTTTACTTTGGATATATGTTATACTCTAAATAAAAATGTTTTTTTTTTAAAAAAGGAGGTGGTGGGCAATTAAATGCAAATAAAAGCTAAAGCTTCCAGAAGAAAAAAAAAAAGAAATATGGATACCATCAGTCAGGGAAGGCCCCAGGGAGTAGCCAGTGTTGGTAGAAACCAGAAGAGCAGACACAAAGAGACAAATCAATAGCCATGTGATGAGATACAAAGCAAGAAACCCCAAGGATTGTGGCAAGTCTGCACCAGAATGTTACAGACTCCAGGGAGAAAGCAGGACCTTGCCAGCACTTTGATTTTGGACTTCGATCCTTCAAAACCATGAGACAATAAATTCCTGTGGTTAAGTCAATCAATGTGAAGTATTTTTTGCAGTAGCTTGGAAAACTGAGACAGCAACACTTGTATATGGTTAAGGAGTAGTATCCACCATATATAAAGAACATCTACAAATCAATAAGGAACATTGAGACAGCCCAATAGATAAAAAAAAAAAATGACTGGCATTTCACAGGAAAGGAAAATATAAATGGCCAACAATAGTGTTATAAAATGCTTACCTCATTGGTAATCATGAAGCTTCAAATTGAAAATATAATGAGGTATGATTTTGTATCACTCTCTTGACAAAAATTAAGTTTGATAATGCCCAGTGTCAATAAGGTCACAAAGTTATCAGGACACTTACATACTCTTAGAGTGTAAATTGGTACAATCACTTAGGAAAACAATATGGTATTTTCTTTAAAAGTTCCTACCCGCAAACTCCATGACCTAAGTGCTTAGTGATACGTATCCTAGGTTTTAGTTTGCTAGGTTGCTTAAAACAGATACCATGAAGGGCATTGGCTTAAGCAATGGGAATTTATTAGCTTACAGTTGAGGCCATGAAAATTTCCAAATTAAGGCATCATTGATGCTTTCTTCCCAAAGATCAGCTGCCAGTGATCCTTGGCTACTCTGCCACTTGGTAAGGCACATGGCAGCATCTACTAATCCCTTTCTTCACTTCCAGATTTTGATGTCAGCTTCTTGTTTCCATGGCTTTCTCTTTTTTCTCTCTCTGTATTCATTCTGTTTATAATGGACTCCAGACGTAGGATTAAGACCCATCCTAAATGAGGTGGGTCACACCTTAACTGAAGTGGTCTCATCAAATGGTCCCACTTAAAATAGGTTTACACTTATAGGAATGGATTAGATTTTAAAACTTATTTTTCTGGAGTACATATTGCTTCAAACCACCACAGTATATAATCCAGAAAAATTCTTGCAATGTGTGTCAGGATACATTCACAAGAATGTGCATAGCCGCACTGTTCAAAATAGAAAGGAAGAAAATAAACATATATATGTCTATCATGAGGAGAATGAATGAATAATGTGATAAAATGACTACAATGGTGAGCTATATAGCAGTGAACATGAACACAAATCAAACAAAACTAATAATGTTGTTAAGAGGAACATACATGTGTGAAAAATACTTTAGAGAAAGCAAAGTAATGCGGAATCAGGACATTGGTGATCTCTGGGGAAGGGGTACGTAAGGACTAGGAGGATCAGGAAGAAGTCCACAGACATTGCAACAATTTCTCTAGTTGGGACGAGTTAATAAGAGTTTATTCCATCATTGTCCATATTTGAGGTTTTTGTTGTATATATTTTGCACTGTATTTGTTATAAAACATTTTCTCAATAAATAAAATGGAAGGTGATTATATATTCCATTTCATTACCTGTCAGGTGTTGGGGGCAAGGATCAGAAATAGACAAAATTAGCCTTGAATCATGTGTCAACCCAATATTTAGTGCTACAATGCTGTTATAAACAAAGACTTGGAAGAATTGAATGCAGGGACACAAATAGGCATTTGCACACTGGTGTTTATGGTGGCATTTTTCACAATTTTCAATGGATAAAGGTGGCTTAAGGTTACATTGTCTGACAATGGAAGGGCAAAACTTGAATCATATATATGACAGAATAATGAGTGACTACAGGAAAGAATGAAGTCATGTGACATGCAACTAGGAGAATAAATGTTGAGGACATTATGTTGAGTTCTTGCATAAAGTAAGCCAGAAAAAAAAAATGGACAAATAATGTATGGCCTCACTAATATAAATTAACTATAATGAGCGAACTCAGAATTGAATTTGAGTGCATGGGTTGTTAGGGGATAGAAAGTGGGCAGAAATTGGGCAATCGATGATTAAGGAGTACAGAATGTTCCAATAAGTCACATTGTAAAGATTCCTAGGTTGTAAGCTTTTACAGCAGTAACATCAACAACTGAGTTTTAACTGGTATTTCTAAACTCTGAGGTGCTGTGCCCTTTGTGTACAACCTGGTAGTTCCCTGAATCGTTGGGTGTTTGTGGGGGCACATGAGACACAGTATTAGAGATTTGCAGCCCTTTAAGTGAGCATTACTCCATTCAGCAACTCTTACAGAGCTGAAAAAAATATAACTCCAATTAGAGACATTTATGTCATGGGCCTGGTTAGGACTAAGGTAAAATAGAATATTGGATAAAGAATGATATTGTCTGTATTTTAAAACACCAACCTCTGTGAGAGAAAACAGAAAGAGATGTTTATATGGTCCAAATTTAAATTTTCTGTAGCACACTATCTAATATAACCTGACTGGTCATTTTATTTAAAAAACATAACTACATGAATTCTAGAATAGGGAATGAGATATTATTATTCTGCACTGGTTTAAGGTAAAACTCGGATATATTTCAGAATATTTTGCGCAGAAAAAAAAGGTATTTGCAAAGTGCCCTTGAGAGACTAGGGGAAAATGTGGATCTATTATATTTCCCCACCTGAGGAAATCCTGGTATTCTCTCAGGCATTACGGACTCCCAATTTAATAAGCTAAGCCCTCAATCTTGAGGCTTCTCTTATGAGACTTATTTCTGCAATGGTAAGCTAGGTGGGCATGAAATTATGCCTAACAGTCACCTCCAGAGAGCCCCTTTTATTGCTAAATGTGGCCTCTTTCTCAAAGCCAATTCTACAAATAAACTCACTACCCTCCCCCTCATGGGACATGATTCCCAGGGATGAGTCTGACCCTGGAATTGTGGAATAGAGAAAGATTTCTTGACCAAAAAGTGGAAAAGAAATGGAACAAAATAAAGTCTCAGTGGCTAAAAATTTCAAATACAGTCAAAAGGTCATTCTGTAGGTTATTCTTATGCAAGCTATAGTCAGATATCTCAAACAACCACAGTATGCCATGCCCCAGCTAATAGTATTCCTGAAAACTCTAGACAGTACCCTAGGCTCTAAGTCTCTATAAAAGTTTTTTTTTCAGTAAGTGTATTTTCTCAGAAACTTAAGGCTTCCAGATTGAACCTAGGCCAGATAAGCCCTGTACTAGTTTCTTAAATGCTGCCAGAATGTGATATACCAGAACTGGAATGGCCTTTAAAAAGGGGAATTTAAAAAGCTACAAATTTATAGTTCTAAGCTTATAAAAGTGTCCAAACTGAGGCATCCAGGTGAATATATCTTAATTCAAAGAAGGTTAACAGGTCAGGAACACCTCTGTCAGTGGGAAGTCACGTGACTTGCATCTGCTGGTCCCTTGCTCCTGGGCTCTGTGCTTTCACCCTCTGTTTCCTGTGGGGGTTCATCACCTTGCTTCTCTGGGGCTGGACTTCATCTCTTGGCTTCCCTTGGCTGTCTCCAGGTTCTAGCTTGCTTAACATCTCATGGTGATGTCTGCTGGACAGAATCATATCTTCATCTAATCAAAAGACCATACCCACATCTCTGTGGAAATAATCTAAACAAAAGATTCCAACTTACAGTATTACACCATGGCTAGGCACATAAGTATTTATGATTGCTATTTCTTTTTGGTGGATTGCCCCTTTTATTAATATGTAGTGTACATCTTTGTCTGTTATAACAATTTTTTACTTAAAGTCAATTTTGTTAGATACTAGTGTAGCTACTCCGGTTTTTGTTGCTGTCGTTGTTATAATTTGCATGGTGTTTTTCCAACCTTTCACTTTCTTTTTTTTTTTTTTTTAATTTGCATATGGGCAGGAGGCACCAGGGATCGAACTCCAGACCTCCAGCATGGCAGGTCGGAGCTCTGCCTGCTGAGCCACGGCAGCTGCCCTCCAACCTTTCACTTTCAATGTATTTGTGTCTTTGGGTCTAAGCTGAGTCTCTTGTAAACAAAATGTACAAAATATCATGCTTTTTACCTGTTTTGCCAATCTTTTGGTTGGGGAGCTTATTCCATTAACACTCAGTTTTATCATTGTAGACACCATTAGAGTGACAATTGGCAAATATACACTGGGTTCTCCTGGAAATAGAGCCTCTCACAGACCTTGCCAAAGGCTTTCTGTATCCACCTGACTATTATGCCTTGAGTCATAGAGGCAGCACCTCACAAGTTCAGCATGGATACCAAGGCCTCTGGTATATCTTGCAGGAGAAGGTGGGCTTTCCTGTCCTTTGTCCCTTGCTTTTGTGCCATGCTGCTGGAGGAATTTACTCCTCTACCAGACTTCTTAGCTATGTGAGAGGCATCTTTTGATCAACTGAGTGAAGAGCAACGGGAGTTTGTACACATTACGGACAGTATGCCACCATAATACATGACTGAGTCAGTAGAATGTTGCTGCTTTCCATCCCTTTACCAAGATGAACCTGTTAAAAGGATGGAACACAAGAGTCCTCACAAGTGGCCAAACATCAGGCAATCCTCTTAGTACTGAATGCCTTGGCCAAGAAATGACCCCATTCGAACATTTTAACAAGCTTTGGGCTATTCAAAGAGTATTTTTTTGGAAATTAAAAGGTTTGATAATCTATTGCACCACAGATAACTGAAATAGAAATCAAGGTAACAAATGTCTCTACACATTTCAAGGCTGCGATACAAGGAGTCTTCTGGACCAATCCATATAAGAGATGGGAATGAAAGAACCTGGGCAATGGAGACAGAAAAAAAGAGAAAATGAAAATATTTTTGGTGCTTGGTTGGATATAGAGTGGCTGGTTGAGGTAGAGAGAGATGTTAACCATGAAATGGAGGCCTCTTGCTTAGGTGATGAAAGAGACCAAGGTTTTATTTTAAATTATTTTTAGAATATAGGAAGAGGAACAGGATTGTATGGAAAAACAGTGAGGTTCCTTTGGACATGTTGATTTTTTTTTTTAATTTTTATTATATAGTATAACATATATACAAAGCAAAGAAATAAAGAAGTAATAGTTTTCAAAGTACTCTTCAACAAGTAGTTACAGGACAAATCCCAGAGTTTGTTGTGGGCTACCACACGATCCTCTCAGATTTTTCCTTCTAGCTGTTCCAGAATATAGGCAACCAGAAAGAATAAATATTTTTTATCATCACAATCAAATTTTTCCTTCTTTTTTTTGTGAAAAGTAACATATAAACAAAACAGCAATAAATTTCAAAGCACAGCATAACAATTAGTTGTAGAACAGATTTCAGAGTTTGATATGGGTTACAATTCCATAATTTTAGGTTTTTACTTCTAGCTGCTCTAAAATACTGGAGACTAAAAGAGATATCAATTTAATGATTCAGCATTCATATTCATTTTGTTAAATCCTATTTTCACTGAATAACTCCAGCAACATCTTTGATTTTTCCATCCCTCTCTTTAGGGGTGTTTGGGCTATGGCCATCCTAAATTTTGTACATTGGAAGGGTCTGTCACTTATATGAGGTAGGGAGATGGAATTTGCTGATGTTCTAGAGAGGCTGTGCCCTCCAGGTTTCAGGACTTATCTGAACCAGGGACCCATCTGGAGATTGTAGGTTTCTGGAAAGTTACTGTAGTGCATGGAACCCTTGCGGAATCTTATACATTGCCTTAGGTGTTCTTTAGGATTTGCTGTAATGGCCCTGGCTGGGGTTTGGCAGGTTATGATAGGTAGCAAGTTCTAACTGAAGCTTGCATAAGAGCAACCTCCAGAGTAGCCTCTCAACTCTATTTGAACTCTCTCTGCCACTGATACTTTACTAGTTACACTTCTTTTCCCTCTTTTGGTCAGGATGGAATTGTTGATCCCATGGTGCCAGGGCCAGATTCATCCCTGGGAGTCATCTTCCACATCACCAGGGAGACTTTCACCCCTGGATGTCATGGACAGGTTGATTTTGAGAAGCTTATGGACAACTTAATAGATGTCCATCAGACAATTAGATAAAACAGTGTGGAATCAGGAGAAGGGTAAGATTAGACATAAAAATTTAGAAGTAATTGCTATCTAGATGAAAGAAGAAGCATGAGAGTAGATGAACATGCCCTGAGCTAGCAGAAGAAGTGAAAAGGTCCTGTTAGCTGAGAATGGTACCTTGGAAAACACTGACATTTAAGAATTGGTCAGAAGAGGACACCAAAAATGAAACTAAGAATGGTCTGGTGTTAAGAAGCAGTGCTGGTTTGAAGCTGTTTTGTACCCAGAAAAGGCCATGTTCTTTTAATCCATTCCTGTGGATGCAGAGGTATTGTAGGTTATTTGTTAGTTTATTTCAACTGAGATG
Organism: Myrmecophaga tridactyla; assembly: GCA_004026745.1. Classification (NCBI taxonomy): domain Eukaryota; kingdom Metazoa; phylum Chordata; class Mammalia; order Pilosa; family Myrmecophagidae; genus Myrmecophaga; species Myrmecophaga tridactyla. The sequence goes on along the minus strand of PVIY010012834.1, from coordinate 37,549 downwards.
CGACCCACCACATTCAAGGTGGGTCTTAATCCTTTTACTGAATAAGCCAAGAGAACTCAGAAAATCCCAGAGAAGCTAATAGGGGATCCACAAAGGAAGCCTCTGGAACTAGAAGCTGAAAACAATGAAACACAGAAGCGAAGAACCTAGCCATGTGCCTTCCCAGGTGATAGAGGTATCCCAGGAGCCAGCAGTCTGTTGATGCCTTAATTTGGACATTTGCATGATCTAAGAACTGTAAACTGTAAGTTAACAAATTCCATTGTAAAGCCAATCCATTTCTGGTAAGTTGCATTCCAGCAGCTTTAGCAAATGGAAACAGAAGGGAACATGGGGAAAGTGGCATTACATAAAATGAAAAGGGAGGAGGTTACTTAAAAATGAAGACATGGTTAATAATTATCAGGTACTAAAGAGAGTTAAAGTTAATAAAGGATTAAAAAGTGTGTACTGGATTTAGCAATTAGAGAATTCCTGGGATCATTAATGAAACAAGACTTTGTGAGCTTTCAAAAAAAAAAACAGTAAAAAATGAGGATTTGATGAAGAGGGGTAAATAATTTTTCAAACGGATTAGCTGTGAAGGCTAGAAAGATAAGGTGGTTGTTGGAAGAGCAGACAGGAGAATAGATTTATGCCAGTGAAGCTGAAGTATGCTGATAGACTCAGGGAAAGAGATCAAAAGACAGGATGAAGATAAAGCAGAATGCAAAGTTAATGGAGTGAGGCATTTGGAGAAATCTGAATGGATGGTTTCCAGGGAACAATGGAGCAATTAGCCTTGAACTGTAAGGTTGGATCACTTTTACTCTGAAACTAAAAGAAAGGAGGTAGAGATGAATGGCAACAAGCTGGCAGATTATAAGAAAGGGGTGTGGAAAGTCGAGACAGAGTTCTTTTTTTTTTTTTTTAAAGAAATGTGCTTTTTATTTTTTCCATTTATAATTTAAAAGCAAAAGCAAAAAAAATTACAGGTGAAGACAGAGTTCTTGATTGTTGGTTTCTACTGTCTTCAAGAGATACAAGGAGATCAGGATGTTTGAGGAAACTGATGAAGCTTTGGAATAGCACTGGAGAAAATGGGCAAGGGAGCTGACCTCAGACATTTAATAGATTTTAGAGTAGACACAACTTAAATGCCCATATAATTTTATAATTTTTTTGGTATGCTGTATGGCGGGGTCACATTTCATTCTTTTTTCAAGTGAGTATCCTGTTATTACAACACATTTATTGAATTTTTGTTTGTTTGGTTCTTTGTTTGTTTAGTTTGTTTGTTTTGGGGGTAAGTACATGGGCCAGAAATCGAACCCGGGTCTCTCGCATGGCAGGCGAGAATTCTATCACTGAACTTTCCTTGCACCTCCATAATTTTATAATTTTTGAAGTATAACACAAAATAAAGTTTTAATTACACAAGTTACACATAAAGATCATCTCCTTGTAAAAATTAAAGTCCTACAGTATATATATGATAGAATGTTGTGCTGCTACAAAAAAGAACGAAGTCATGAGGATGGAATGATGTGAATGAACCTGTGTGACATTTGGTAAGGCAAATTAAGCCAGAAACGAACGAACAATTATGGTATGGTCTCCTTTAGAAAATGCTTATGAGAAAACAGTGGCCTAGATTGTAAGCATTTATAACAGACACATTTGGTCTGGAGTGGTAATTATTATTTCTGGATTTTGAGAGGCTGATATATATATATATATATATATATATATATATATATGTATGTATTTATCTCCTCATATTTAGGGATAAGGATGAAGTCAATCAGGTTGGGGTTAAAGTAATTCAAAATACAGCAGTAAGAAAGACATTGTCTATATTTTAGAACCACACACATACTCTTTGAGACCAAAGGCAGAAAGGTTTATTTGGTATGGAACTGAAATTTTCTGTAGCACATGATCTGACTCAAACATCTGTATAGCTCATTTGAGCAACTGAAACACAGGGAGCCCAGAATAAGAAAGAGGTCCTTTAATCCTGTATAGCTTAATAATGCCTGGATACATCCTAGAGTATATTAAGCAGATAGTCAAAAAGCATTGGCAAAGTCCCTTGAGGGATGGGAGAAAAAAATATGGAACTATTAAACTTTTAAAAAAAAAATTCTTAAAACATAACAACATACAAAAACAAACATTTTTACCATATTCCATTCTTGGTATATAATCAATAACTCACAATATCATCACATAGTTGAGTGTTCATCACCACGATCATTTCTTAGAACATTTGCATCAATTCAGAAAAAGAAATAAAAAGAAAAAAGAAAAAAATTTTCATACATACCATACCCTTACCCCTCCCTCTCATTGATTGCTAGTATTTCCATCTACTCAATATATTTTAGCCTTTGTTTCCCCTATTTTTTTTCTGTACCCCTTATCACTCCCTTTCATTGATCACTAGCATTTCAATCTACTAAATTTATTTTAACATTTGGAACTATTAAACTTTACCATCAGGGAATCCCCTGATACTGTGTCAAACTTTAGGGACACCTAAATTAATAGGCCAAGCCCTTGATCTTGGGGCTTACCCTTTTGAAGGTTATGTAGGTAGCAGAGAAGCTTAGCCTACCTGTAGGTATCCCTAAGAGTTACTTCTGGGGGACCTCTTTTGTTGCTCACATGTGGCCTCACTATCTCTAAGCCCAACTCTGTAACTGAAATCATTTCCCTCCCCGCTACGTGGGACATGACATCCAGGGGTGAAAGTCTCCCTAGCGGCATGGGAGATGACTCCCAGGGATGAGTCCAGCCCCGGCACCATGGGATCAACAATTCCATCTTGACCAAAAGGGGGAAAAGAAGTGTAACTAACTGTAACTAGTATCAGTGGTAGAGAGAGTTCAAATAGCGTTGAGAGGCTAGTCTGGAGGTTGCTCTCACACAAGGTTCAGTTGCTATCTATCATAACTTGCCAAACCCCAACCAGGACCATTCCAGCAAATCCTAAAGAACACCTAGGGCAATATGTAAGATTCCACAAAGGTTCTATGCACTAGAGTAACTTGCCAGAAACCTACAACCCCCAGATGGGTCCCTGGACCAGATAAGTCCTGAAACCTAGAAGGCCCAGCCTCTCTAGAACATCAGCAAATTCCACCTCCCTACCCCATATTATTGACAGATCCTTCCAATATTAAAAAGCTAGAATGGCCATAGCCCAAACACCCCTAAAGAGAGGGATAGAAAGATCAAAGGTGATGGTGGAGTTATACAGAGAAGATAGAACTTAACAAACAAGTATGATTGCTGAATTATTAAACTGATATCTCGTTTAGTCTCCAGTATCTTAGAGCAGCTAGAAGTAAAAACCTAAAATAGTGGAATTGTAACCCAGGCCAAGCGCTGGAATCTGTTCTACAACTAATTGTTGTGCTGTGCTTTGAAATACATTGCTTTTTTGTATATATGTTATTTTTCACAAAAAAGGAAAAAAAAGTAAAAAACAAAACAAAACAAACTCCAGCTTTGGTTCCTCTCAGATGGCGTGCTTTCCTAAGAGAATACTCAGAAAATATGGATTTGACAAGTAAAAAATCACCCAGCTACTGTGCTTTGGGAGTCACTAAAAGCAATAAACCAGTAGCTAATGTATAACATTTAACTGTAAAAAATTTAACCTGTTACATAAGTAAACCAGTGAGCTTGAGTTGATGTGTAAAATCTGGAGGAATCCTAGATGCTTTCATTTGGGGGGAGCGCATTCTTGTGTCAAGATTAAATCATACGCTTTCAGAAAATTTAAAAAAAAAAATTAAATTTCTACAAACAATACTGAAGATTCCTTTGACCACAGCCTCCAATACCATCAACACCCATCCAACCAAGAAGTAACCGCATTTGGTGAATACTTGTAGAGACCTCAAAAGATAAATTTTTAAGTGTATATGAATTTTTTTTTTAACAATAGACCAGTCTTTCTTTAAAATTTTCAAAATAGACGGATACTAAAAGAACAATAAAAACCTTTACTCTGTTAATGTTTTATAATTAATCAGTCATTTTACTTAAAATTTCAGAAAGGAATCCAAACTTAAAGTGGTTTTGAAATATTTTTAAACAGATAAACCTCTATGATTAGGACATTGATTTAGCATCGAAACAACCATGTCCAAAGACTTTATAATGAATTTTTGTAAGTGTGGTTTCCATTTTATAGAATTGTTGTATAATGATAAACACATATGTGGTATTTTAAACTTCTTTTAATAAAATACATTTCTGATGTTATCTTACAAAGGAAAACATTAACCATAACAACTACATTCTCTTTCAAGTCCTGCCTGTCAGCAGATACTTTGAGGGCATTTTGTAAAAGAGGCAGCTGGCAGAGCTAGTCCCAAGCCATGCTTACTTTAATAATGACAGCAAAATGCAAAATAATAATAAAACTCTTTAGGTAGAGTATAATCCATGGTTTGGGTGAGGAAGGGAAGTACAATTAAGTTTAGAAGGATTTCCATAAAATCTTTCATTAGTTATGATAACTTTCATGAGAAAAGGATACTTTTTTTTTTTTTTTAATTTTTTACATGGGCAGGCACCGGGAAACAAACCCAGGTCCTCTGGCATGGCAGGTAAGCATTCTTGCCTGCTGAGCCACCGTGGCCCGCCCAAGGATACATTTTTAAATAAAAGCATTTAAAACATATTTATTAAATTTAGAGAAAACACAACTGTAAACAAATACATGGCTTCTTCCAAAAGGCCTCTTTGTTATAAAAAGCATACACATGATGTTCATGATTTCCCTAAAGTTCTATATCACCTGTGACTTGAGAACTATTAAGCATAGATTGCTGATTTAGTCTCAGAGGTGTACTGGGGACACTTATTGATCCTCCTCCAACCTAGTCGTCCACCTAGTAACTGTGAACTGCTGCATTTCCTCCCTTTTAATACCCAGCATGCACCACAAAAATTGCAACATTTTCTGGTGCTGATTTTTTGGTATGTGAAATGTCCAATAAAGAGATTTTTCACTAGGACTTTTCCCACTTTTCCTTTCATGCTGCTTACTACATTGATCCATTTCTTTTGCACATCATTCAGCAATTCCTGTAGGAGATCATTTTGTTTTTCTAAGTTCTTCATATCTAACGGTTCTGTAGGTCTTGATTTTGAAACTAGAATGGCAAGTGCTTGTTTCAAGCATTCCAGTAATGGCACCAGCTTTTCTTCCAGACATTATGCCTTTTTCTTCCATTCACCTACAAGCTGGTTCTGCTTTTCTCATACAGCAGAATGCATAAATCTCCTATTCTTTAAGCTTAGTTCTGGCTACTACTTTCACATCAGGTGAACAATTTTTTCTTGTCATCCAACAGCTTAACATGGGCTGTTTCTCTGGCAGCAATAATATCCATCATCTTGTGATACTCTCTTGGTAGATGGCTATTTTCACAATGAAAACTTCTAATATGTGTTCTCTTTTCACAGTATGTACCTGCAGTTAATATTGAAGGCTGAGAACATCCTGGGTGGAGGAAGCTGAAGAAATTCTAGCAAAATTTTTGTTACACTCTTGACTGAGACTGAATAAACTCAGTCCTGATTCTGGAAAGTATCTCCTCATTTTTGTCTAATATGTCCCTTGAGTTCAGTGTTCTTGTGCTGGATGCTGTTTTTTTTTTGGTGTGTGTGCTTATTAATTGATCTATTACACCTTCTATGTTATCCTCAAACTTCTGCTTGGTAGAATGTAAATCATTAGGGCTCCATTCACTTTGAATGAACTTTTCTTTCTGTATAACTCTAGTATATTTCTTCAGATTGTCAAATTCTCTTGTTAATAATCAGATTCCATTTTAGTTTACTCATGATGCATTCTCCTTTATTTTGGTGTTTTGTTAGCTGATATTTTATCAAAATCATGTTTGCAGCTTCTTGTTTTTGTTTGTCCAATTCTTCCAAATCAGCTATCAGTATTTTCTTTGTAATAACAATAAATTTTTGCTCCTTTATTTCCAAGTGATGCCTTAAATCATTTAATTTTGAATCCAAATCCACATCTCTTATAGCTGGACTTGTCATTACTTCACATTCATTGTTCACTTAAAAAAGTAATATTAGAAGGGTTTCTTTAGTTGATGATTGCCCTAGGAAATGGCCAAAGCTGGGGCCAAGTCTGCCATGGGAGGACAATACTCTTGTGTGTCAGAAAACAATCTGGTCCTGCTGGAGAAAAGCCTCTTGCACTGAGGGAAGATCCTGCATGTGTCTTCCCAAATCTATACTCAATCAAAACACAGTGAGCGGTTCTGAGGCAAATTGGGATTTGGGGGCCCCACTGAGGACCTGGCTCTGCCTAGAAAAGCTGTGGCTTGGCCTGGAACTTTACCAGTAGCACAGCCATCCAGCAAGGCCTCTGCTTCTTTCCCACACTCCCCAGGTCTGGTTTGCAGTCACTTTTTGCTTGGATTTAGTAACTTTCGCCATTTCTGGGCACATCTTGCCGACTCAAGGCCAGTGGCCATGACTCCGGGTCTGAAAGGACAGCTTGAAACATACTTTTGCCCAGTATGTGTGTTGCCAGAAAATATATATTGCATTTTACTTTTTTACCAAGCAGTATCATATGATAGGAATTATTCTGCAGCTTGTGATTTTCATGCAACTATATCTTAAAAAATAAATCAAAGGAAAATTTACATAATAACATGCACATATCTTAAAATTGGATTCCCTGTTGGCGCATATTTAAAAATGTAGACACCTGTGCATAAGCACTACCTGAAGAAGTTACTAAAGTTTCCATCATCTAAAAAGTCCCCCGGGCCCTTTCCCATTCAACTTGCTCCCTTGTTGCCCAAGGAGCCACTGTTTTGGTATCTATTCCCATGACTTTGACACATTCTTGAAGGTCATATACATGGTTTCACACCATGTGCATTCATTGTGTCTGGCTTCTGTCAACATGTTTTTGAGATCTAGTCATGACAGTAATTTTAAATCTCAATTGATAGAGGTAATGGATGGTGACGATGATAGGGTAACATTGTAAATGTAATTATCACGACTTAATTGCATACTTGAATTGGTTAAAATGGGAAGTTTTATATTGTATATATGTTACTACAACAAAAATTTACAAAACAAACAAAAAACCCTTAGAACTGTAGCAACTCAAAGACTGAACCTTAATGATGTAAATTGTGGACTTTAGTTAATAGTTAATAATATAATTATAGTAATACTGGTTCTTCATTTGTAACAAATGTGCGACATGAATGCAAAATGTTAATAGGGCAAACCGTCCGTGTGTGTGGCAGGGGTGTAAATGGGAGCTGCGTAATTTTCTGCAACCCTACAACTGCTCTAAAGACTAAAGTTTTTCTAAATAAATATCAATTGATCGAGAAACCAAAGTATGTAACGGCCCTAATTTCTGCTCAGGAGAAGGGGGACTTTAATCAACTGCAAGGAGCTACAGTGACGTGGGGCGGTCGGAGGGCTAGCTGCGCACCCCCTCGCGTGGTTTCGAACCCTGCAAAGTCAGAGGGGCGGCCGGGCCACCGAGACCCGAGATGCCTAGCTGCGCGGGGCGCGCCTCGCCCGGAGCGCTGCGCCCTGCGCCTGGCGCTGTAGCTCAGCTGCGCCGGGCGGGCGGCGCCGCTGGAAGTGACGCGTCGAGGGCGGGGCCGCCGGCCTGGGGAGCCGCCACCGCCGCCTCGGCCGGAAAGCGATGTAGGAGCCGCCAGACCGTTCCCCGCCCTGCCCGGCCTGAGCCCAGTGGGCCGCCGCCGCCACCGCCGCCGCCATGAAGAAGCAGTTCAACCGCATGAAGCAGCTGGCCAACCAGACCGTGGGCAGGTAGTGCGCCGAGCCGGGCCTGGCCAGGCCGGGCCAGGAGGAGGGTCGCGCCGGGTGGGGGGCGGGGGCGGGCCGGCTTCTTCTGTGACCCCGGGGCTCGGGGCCCCACCGCGTTCCGTTCCGAGGCCAACGGGGCCCGGAGCCCGGGGTCTCGGGCACCGACCTCTGGGTGGTCGCCTGCTGCCCCGCCACCGCCTTATCCCCAGACACCAGTTGGGGCGGGCCGCCGCTTCCCTTCCCCTTCCCCGCGGGTCTTGCCACTGCCCCCTGTCTCTGCCCCGTGGAGTTTCGCCTTGAGGACTAGACTTGATCTGTATCCTTTCTCGCCCGGTGATCGAAGCAGCCTAGGCTCCTTGCCTTGGGCTAAAACTCTAATCTCTTCTGTGCCTAATGCTGTTCCCAGCGCCGTGTTTGGGGGCGGTGTTCCCCTCCAGTCTGGGGTTGACTCCCCTGTTGCCAATCCCTCATTTACAAGCATGGTGACAATAACTAACTGAAAGTTTATTAAAGCCAACTGGATTTGCTTAGTAAATTTCAAACGCCCTGTGAGGGGATTTAGAGGGTGTGCATTCTCAAAACAAGGGCCAATGTGAACTTGACTATTGCAAGTTCTTGACGTTTAGAAATTCGGAATTGGGAGAAAAGTCTTGGACTAACTAAAAAAAAAATTTTTTTTAACGTCTTTCTCATTGTGGATTTAGAAGCAGATACTTCCCCCATGTTTCTTGGTAGTGCTTAGTGCTTGAAAAGAAATATTATGGATATTAAGTGGCAGAATATATATCAGAGTTTGTTGATGATCAGGCTTTTGGAACAGGAATGACCTGTGGTTTTAAGAGCTTCTAGAAGTGATTGTCATATGCTGTATTATCTGGGTAAATTCTTTCAAGGTCTTTCAAGGTAGCTAACTGTATTGTACTAATTTACTATTTATTCTGTGAAGCGATATTAAAGTGTGACTCACAGCTTGGGTGCTTTTTTTTTTTTCTCAAAAGTTAAGTAAAGGGGGAGTTCAGTTGGGCTGAGGGCACGTGGAACACTTCTTTTTTTGTGTGTATGAAAATACTTTTACTTCCTCTTGAGTTTTCTAAATTTGCTTTTTACCGTTTCGTTTCCCTCAACTTTTTGCTTAGTTTTGTTTAATTTTTTGGGAGGGGGGGTGAGGCGGAATGGTTATACTTCTCCCTGTTACCTTGGTGTGCATTTATCCTATTTCCAAAAGCCTGGACATTCCTCCTTTTCTATTATTTATCAGAGAATTAAAGAAATATGCTTAGAGGCAGGTGTTTCAACCGGAGTCTGCATACAAATCATAAGACAGTTTCTTGTGAGTACTGTAGCTCTTTTAGTGATCTCAGCAGTGTGCATTGTGCAATCAGTTGTTTAGTGAGTATTGAGATACATTTGTCAGATGGACATTTTGGCTGTTTTTACATTGTGTCAGGCAAGGGACATTCTGAGACTTTAAAGGCAACAAACCAGTCCAGGGTCTCTGGCCCTTTCTTCCTCAGTAGCTGCTTCTTTCTTGACTTTTGCCTGCTTTCTTGATATTTGCCTACTTTTCAGTTTCCAGAGGAGGTCTGGCTCTCTTGCGTAGAACTACTGGAAGCCTCTTTCACCACACCTCACCTTTCTTATAGCTATCTCCTCTTCAGTTCTTTAGGTCTCTCCCCTAAAGGTCTTGCTTCTTGAAGGACTTCTGTGATGCTCCAACGTAGATTGGGTGGCCTCCTGGGCACTTCCATCATTCTGTGCAACACCTGCTTCTCTGTAATGTAATTGCCTCTCTACTTGTCTGTATCCTCCATTAAACTAAACAACTTGATAGTTCGTTGATTCACTGCGCCTGCTGTGGTTCCTATCACTTGAAAGATGATCAATAACTTTTCCATTAATTCCAGGATTCTAGTTCTTACTAGATGCCCTGGTAGCATGGGCCCAGGTATGGGAAAATGAAATGGATAGAATATATGGTGATTCATACTGAGGCTGTAATTCTGAGCCTGACCTTTGACTCTGTTTGAAAATCTTTATTGCCAGATGATAGTGGAAGAAGCAGCTATTAGAGAGCTATTAAGGGCAGGGCATTTATGCACCCAATGTGAGAATATCTATTTTTACTGGGAAACTTGTCGCTTTCTCCTGCTGATTTTCTAGCTATATTTGTAATGTTTTCCACTTAACTAATCATAAAAAGGTTTAGGAGGAAAAATGGAGCCAGGAGAGTGAAATATTAGTGGCAATCAGGGAGCCTAGAATTGTTATTACCTGAAGCAGGTGGGTTGTTGGGAACCAGAATCAGGATTCTGGGTTTATGAGGGTCAAGATGAAGGATAGAAAGCAAAGAGCTTTGACTTGTTTTCTGACTGAGTACTCAAACTGGGAAGGAAGTTATATATATGAACAAATGGCCAGTGTGTATTGGTTTATCAATTCATAGAGTTCTCGGTGTTGTCTTGCAATGAGGTATTCTCTCCCCAGAATAGAGACCTTGTGAGTAACCATCTGGTGTGGCTCCATAGGACAGACATGTCAGAGAATTAGTAATGCCTGGAAGGAATGAGTACTCATGATGCAATTTGTTTACAGTGGGTGGCTGAATCTCTTTCAGAAGATGGTCTGTATATCACAGGGGAGGGCTTATGAGGTGGTCTCGTGATGTGGGTGTCCTGAGGAAGACAATCGGGATGGTTCTTTTTGTCCACTTGTCCCTGGTTCTTTCTTTATTCAGTAGGCATTTAATGAGCCCAAATTGTGTGCCCTTGTGCAAGGTGTTAAGGGCTTAAAGGTGAATATGACATGGTTTCTGCCCTGAAGGAGCTCAATAGGGATGTTGAGGAGTTAGGAAAGTAAAAAACAATTATATAATGTGAGATAAGTGATGTTCAAGGGATGGCTAATACCTTTATTGTTTAATGGGTGCAGTTTCTTTTGAAGTGATGAAAAAGTTTGGATAATGGATGTTGGTTATGATAGCATGATATTGTGGATGTTAGCATAATATTGTAGATGTAATTAATGCCACGGAATTGTACAGTTGAAAATAGTTAAAATGGGAAATTTTGAGTTGTATATAAGTTACTACAATAAAAAGTTAAAAAACAAAAACAAAACGGTTGTTACTAGATGATGGGAGATAACAAAATCTTCCCAGAGTAGAAAATGTGAGCAGAGCTTTATTTTCTTTCCATCTTTAATACTTTTTTCATAGATCTATGGTATTGGTTAAATCTCTTTAGGTTATAAGTAAGAGAAAACCCAATTCAAACTGCCTTAATCAAAAGTAGGAATTGATTGGCTGATATGTGACCAAAGAGACCCAAGAGTTGGATGTCCTCAGACTCAGGAGAATCCAAAGTTCCATTCTTTAGACAGTCTCTGTCCACAGGAGGACCCCCCCGCCCCGAGTCTTCCATAGACCTAGGTTCCAGTCCCATAGGGAAGGAGAATAGTTTTCCCCCAGTCACTGTTGTCAGAATCACAGGATTGACTCTCGGTGCTTTTGATTGGGTCATAGGCCTTTCCTTGGACTTGGGAATGGAGTTAGCCCCCCATAAACCACATGGACCAACAGTGGGGGTATGTGGCCCCCAAGGTAATCTAGGGTACTGTTACAGTAGAAGCGGAGAACAGGTGCCCATCAAGCAAATAATAAATGTCTACCGGGTCCTGACTTTGTAGTCCACTAAAAAGATAGAGAGATGCTTCTTTAAACCCTTAGATGCAGATAATCCAGTGGGTGCAGGTGCATCTTTTTGGGAGATGATGTTCTGAATAGGAGGAGGGTGTGTTTTAGGACAAGAAGCTTGAAGAATATTTAGTTTCTAAGTGCAAGGTTTAAGTAGAGAAGGAATTTGAGGGCATGGCCAGGAGGATATATTTCCTAGGTTCATTGGGGACAGAAGTTACCCCTGGAGGTTCAAATGCTTTCCCAGATAGTTGTCTTTAGATAAGGCCTCAAATGCCTAGAGGGGCAGGCTAGTAATATGAGTGAGTGACCTGGGCCAGATGAGGGCTGTAGGGGCCCAGAGGTCCGTTCCCCACCTAAGGGACCATATTAGAATTTGGGCCCAGTGTGGCTCGATCTTTGGTATTTTTGAGAAAAGCCTAAAATATGGATTTTGATGAAAACTAGTTGGCATTTAATTCAAATTAAACAACAGCTGTGTCACTACATATGCCATGACCAGATTTGGCCTCTGGGTCACCACTTGGCAACCACTTGTCTAAAAGGACCTGAAAGTTAAGTATCTTTGTTATTACATTTCTCTTTTTCCTGTACCTTTCTCTGATATTGCTATATTCTCAATTCTTAGATTTACTATAGAGCTTATCCTTTTTTTAATTGAAATCTCTAAAAGGTCCAGTTGTAATGATCATTAGTGTTTGTGTAGTGGTTTAGTTTACAAACTGCTGTATTAAACTACCTAGCTTGCCTCTCACCACTAGGATTATTATTTCTATTTTATAAAGAAGGAAAATGACTTGCTCAAGTTCACACAGCTGCTAGGTTTAGATCTCCTGTACTTTTGACTGCAGTAGCTGAGCAGCCTAGAAGAAAAAATTAATGTTAATTAATGTTTATAAAATGTCTTCTGAGCTTATTAAGCTGTTGGGCTTGGCGTTTTGCATAAATTACCTTACAGCCTTCTCATAGCAACTCTAAGAGGTGGCGTTATTTATTCCTGATTTAACAGTGAGGAAACTAGAGCTCAAAGAGGTTATCAAGCTAGTACATGACAATGCTGCAAATCCAAACCCAAGTTTTCTGATTCCAAAGCAGCTCTAAACTTCATAAGGGTTAGTGTTCTGTGAGAAACCCATGTTAGACTTATTAGTTGTGCTAAGAGTTGGGTGTTGCTCTAATCTAGTGATTCTCAACCATGGGTTGTCTCCCAGAAGATAATTGACAGTTGAGACTTTTTTGATTGTCTTGACTTGGAGGGAGGGTGCCATGGCATCTCCTAGGTAGAGGTCAGGGATGTTGCTAAACATCCTACAATTCACAAGCCTCCTCACAACACAGAATTATCTGGTCCCAGTTGTCAGCAGTGCTGAGGTTCAGAAATCCTGGTCAAGTTCTCCCAAATTCTGGATATATGTCTTGTCAAGACCAAAGGTTCCTAAGTAGTTGCTAGGGGACCATAGATGTATTCCGTTTGGTCTATTCAGTATTTATCTTTTATAATCATGGGCCCTCATATAAAAATTAGGAGTTTTCACATGAGATCTGGATTTCCAGCCTCCTCTAAAATCTTGGAAGATGTGGCAATATCTAACGTTCCTACTTAGTATAAGTAGCTGTTGCTGAGGTCAGCTGTCACATCTGGATGGGGCCTGAGCACTCTAGGTTGCCCAGGTCCCTACCTGGCTTGTTTTTCTCCTTTACATTCTTTGCCTATCCCATCCTTATCACAAAAACCTAATGACCTTCTCCAGGAGTGGAGGGATTGCTACATTACAGGACATGCTCATATTCGCACGATGAGTCAAAATGCATCTCTGCCTGATGATGCCAGAACAATGCTCTGATTCCAACCTGAACAAATATATCTCTCTTCCATGAGGCAGTCCTTCATGTATTTGACAATGGTAAACTTTCTCTTTACTGTGCCGGTAGTAATAGTCTGTATTCCCTCACCTACTTTGCTGTCTCCTCTTACTGTTTTCCTCCACCTTTTCTATTTCTGAGAAAGAGTAGGTGGCTTTGCTTTGCTTTGCTTCAATCTTAATGGATTCCGTCAGCCTTTGCACAGAGTTGGAGTGGAAAGATGTCCAGTATTTTTGCTGTTTCTTCTGAATCTTCTGATCATCTGTGGCCTTATTAAGTAGTTTACAGTACTGTAAAATTCTAGAAGGTCAAACAGGGTATTTATATGTGATTGGAAACCTGTTTTTTCGTTGGGAAAAAAACAAACCGTAAAAAGGGCATGGAAAAATAGCATCTTTTTTATATGAGAAGTTAGCATGTTATTCTGTTATAGAATTATCTTCTCCCAGGGTATAGGTGACAGATTGATCCATCCAAGGGTTTGCCATTATGATCAAGGGTCCTAGAATTAGTTCGTGCGCCAAGCATTATCTTCACACTTCATGATACATATATCATTGGGTTTCTCTTTCTCAACTATAGGTAGATGCCATAGTAATTAATCTAGTATGGATACATTTAAACACATCATTACCCCAGTATCTGGCCGTTTTTGCATGTGTATTTTCTTAAACATAGACACTAAAAGTACAACAGGTCCACAGTCCCATCTTCACAATTGTTGAGGCCAGATGAGTTTCAGAAGTCAGAATTTTCAGGTTTTAGAAAGGTAATAATACACCTATGCTGTCATTGTATGATACTTCCAGTATGGTCTGGGATAGAACCCCATAATCAAACATGGTATCTATATCTATAGTGAAATGTATGAATACATTCACACTGAGTAGAATAAAGATTATAAATAGCTTTGTGTCAGTTTTAGTCAATTCTGTTACCAAATCAATTACAAAAAAACTTGTCGTTTTAGAGTTTTTGGTGTTTCAAAATGGTGGATAAGGGATTGTGGAACGCCTTATTTTAGTAATGTTCCTAAACAGAAATTCTGTGAAATTTTTTTGGCTTTAAATAATGTTCCCCATAATCCAAAAGGTTGGAAACCACAATTATGCTGTGTAAGGGAGTTACAAATACAAGTATCAGGGCAGGGGAAATAAATGAGTGAAGTGTGTGGGAGTGTAAGATAATAGGGAGTGGTGAGGACTGGGGTGAACTGATTAGTATATGTCCATTTAAAGATGGTAATTGCTCTTTAGCTCCAGCTACTTGTTGCCATGGTGGATGTAGATGTATTGTACCTGCATCGTCTCATTTTTAATGATGTTCCAGAGTGCTGATTTCCATGTTTTTTAAATGTTGGCAACTGTAAGGGAAAATCATGATGAAGGCCAAAGAAAACATATCTTCGAACTTTGTCTGGACTTGGCCCACCTGCTTTTGGTCTCTAGTTTAAAGACGAATTCTTATGCTATGAAAAGTTGATAGTGGTGTTGGTAATGAACGGTTTCTTGAGATGAGGGTGGATACATTTGTGTTATCATTTATTATACCTTACCTATCTGTTTTTTGTGTATAACATATTTCACAATAAAAATAAAATACAGAGACATGGTGATTTCAAATGTGTGTCTCGCTGCTGTCAGATGAGTCAGGAGCTGATCTGGGCACACCACAAAAGGATATTGTTATCAAGCTAGATGCACCTGACACCCTGTTAGTGGAAAAGCATGCATATTATATTGCATCCTACGGCTCCAAGAAAGATGATTATGACTACTGTATGTCTGAGTATTTGAGAATGAGTAGTGTCTATTGGGGTCTCATTATACTAGATCTCACGGGCCAACTTCATCACTTGAATAGAGAGGAAATTCTAACATTATTATATTAAGTCACATCAACATGAGTGTAGTGGAATAGGTGCAAGTATTGGACATGATCCTCATCTCTTGTATATTCTTAGTGCTGTACAAATTCTTACCCTGTATGGTGATATTAATGTTATTGAAGTAAATAAAGTAGTGGAATATGTTCACAGTCTACAAAAAGGTTTTTTTTTGCTGTAGACATTGGGGAGAAATTGCTGCAAGATTTTCTTTCTGTGCAGTGGCAACTCTGGCCCTCTTGGGGAAGCTGGATGCTATTAATGTAGAAAAGGCAATCGATTTTGTTTTGTCCTGTAGGAACTTTGATGGTGGGTTTGGTTCCAGACAGGTTCTGAATCCCATGCTGGGCAAATCTATTGATGCACACAATTCCTGGCGATTACTAGTCAGTTGCATCACATATTTTCTGATTTACTGGGTTAGTGGCTTTGTGAATGTTACCATCAGGTGGACTCAATGGATGGCCAGAGAAGTTACTATCTGTATGCTATTCATGGTGAGTGTTGGCTTCCCTAAAGATGATTTGAAGGCTTTTATTGGGTTGATAGAGAGAAACTGTATAGTTTCATCTTGCCAGGTCAAGATGAAGAAAGTGGAGGATTTGCAGACAGGCCAGGAAAAATGGTGTCTCCTTTTTATACTTTATTTGGAATTACTGGATTATCACTTTTGGGGGAAGAACAGATTAAAACTGTTAGTCCTGTTTTTTGCAGTCTTGAAGAAGTGCTTCTGAAGGTGAATGAATGTTCAGCCCAAATTAGTGGCTTAGATTCATTGATGCAAACATTGTTTAATGTAATTTTGCCATCTTAACATTCTGCATTTGAAGTGCTTTTCAGATTTTTAAATGACCACTCTAAATCTGTTAATATTTTACATATGAATTGTGTTAAATTAGGTTTAATAAATTCTGTAAAATTATACATATTTAAAATAAATTCCTGTCTTTCACTTTAGGTTTTTTCTAAGATACTATTTTTCTGATTACAGTTTTTGGCTTATGCTGTGTATTTTTCATGTTTTTATAATAAAGCAAGTTTACATAATAGTTTAACAACTTGGGGCAGTTTTGAAGTTTTCCTTGATTCATCCCCATGTATCCCTTTCATACATTCTATAATGACGATGTAAATTTTTGTCAACAACAATGTTAACTGTTAACAATAAAAAACACTATAGATAATGAATTTTAAAATGTGCAAATAAAATACAAAAACGTTGACAGGCACTTTATTTTGGAATTGCCATATTTTCTAACCAGAGGGAAATTTTGTTTTTTACAAAGTCTACAAATTTGAGACTTTGAAGTTATTTACCTTGAAAAGGAAATCAAAACCCCACTTTAAAAATGGGAAACCTTTTTTGAAAAAGGGTGAATTAAGGAGGGTTAAATTATAACTTTCCAGGACTATAGAGATCTGAACTAACATAGAGTAGCTGCCCTTATATTCAGACAGGGAAGGGTCCTTGGTCCCCTGTCTTCTCAGACCATTCCCTGGGATGATCTCAGCCCCATAACTGCAACCTCATGTCTGATGACTTCTGAACTTGACATCTTATCCCTCGATTGATGTTGTCATCTCTGAATGTCTCTACCTTAAGTGCCCACTAAAATTGAACCTATGAACTTCATCCTCAAATTAGCTTCCTTTCCTTAGATTCTCGAATCAAAGGGTTTGCAAACTGTTGTCTGCAGGGCAAATCCAGTCACTGCCTGTTTTTTAAAAAATGTATAGGAACATAGCCACATGTTCGTTTGTATATTGTCTAAGGTGGGTTTCACACAATAGCACTAGAGTTGAGGAGTTGTAACAGAGACTGGATGCCCTGCAGAGCCTGCAATATATTTTTTTTTAACTTTTTTTATTAATTAAAAAAAAATTAACAAAAAAACATTAAGATATCATTCCATTCTACATATACAATCAGTAATTTTTAATATTATCACATAGTTGCATATTCATCATTTCTTAGAACATTTGCATCAATTTAGAAAAAAAAATAAAAAGACAACAGAAAAAGAAATAAAACGATAATAGAGAAAAAAAGATTATACATACCATACCCCTTACCCCTCGCTTTCATTTACCACTAGCATTTCAAGCTGAATTTATTTTAACATTTGTTCCCCCTATTATTTATTTTTATTCCATATGTTCTACTCTTCTGTTGATATGGTAGCTAAAAGGAGCATCAGACACAAGGTTTTCACATTCACAGAGTCTCATTGTGAAAGCTATATCATTGTTAAATCATCATCAAGAAACATGGCTACTGGAACACAGCTCTACATTTTCAGGCAGTTCCCTCCAGCCTCTCTGCTACATCTTGAACAACAAGGTGATATCTACTTAATGCATAAGAATAACCTCCAGGATAACCTCTTGACTCTGGAATCTCTCAGCCATTGACACTTAGTCTCATTTTACTCTTCCCCTTTGGTGGAGAAGGTCCTCTCAATCCCTTGATGTTAATTCTCAGCTCGTTCTAGGGTTTTTCTCAGTCCCTTAATGCTGAGTCTCAGCTCATTCCAGTATCTCTGTCCCACATTGCCAGGAAGGTCCACACCCCTGGGAATCATGTCCCACGCAGAGAGGGGGAGGGTGGTGAGAATGCTCATCATGTTGGCTGGAGAGAGAGGCCAAATCTGAGCAACGAAAGAGGCTCTCTTGGGGGTGACTCTTAGGCCTAAATTTTAAGTAGACTTGACCTATCCTTTATGGGGTTAAGTTTCATATGAACAAACTCCAAGACTGGGGGCTCAGCCTATATAGCTTTGATTGTCCACACTGCTTGTGAGAATATTAAGAATTCAACTTGGGGAAGTTGAATTTCTCCCCGCTCTCACCATTCCTCGAAGGGGGCTTGAGCTTGCAATATTTTTACACTTTGGTCCTTAACAGAGTTTGCTGACCGTGCTCCCTAATGCAGTGAATGTCACCTTACTTACTTGCTCACCCGTCAGTTCCCCTCTTTCTCCTTCATATAAAGAAGGGGAAGGCTTTCACCATCATCTGGCAATTTTCCCTTCTTATTATCTTTTTACTTGGTCTCTCTTTCTCTATGCCCGTCCTTCCTAATCCCTTAGTCTAGGCTCTCATAATTTTTCACCTTTTGACTTTGCTACCCTGAGTTGGATTTTACACCTTTTGCCAGACATCCAGGTCCCCACCTTCATTTGACATGACTAGTCACCATTTTAGTAATGATAGCCTTCCCCTAAAAGTAAGTTTTTTCTGATGAGTTCCCTGGAGTTTAGAATCACCACATTTATTGGAAATGAATATTTATATAGCCATAGTATTGCCAAGTTACTGTCCACAATTATTATGCTGTCATTTCATTTACAATGCAATAATTATTTATAGAGGTCATGTTTTGCCTTACTAACATTAGTTATTAACTTCAGAAAGCTTGCTCTGTATTTTAATCTTTTCATTATTTCACGAAGGTTGAGATAAATGTATCCCTATTTCGTATTTCCTTATATGAGTTTTCTGAATGTGTCATTTGTGTATTTAATTGTTGTGGAATTAATGTTTAGTTATCAGTTTCATAGCTCAGTTATCAATTCAGTTCAACAGATATCTCCTAAGAACCTGTGAAATGCTAGGGCTAAAGTTAAAAATAAAACCAATGCCTAGAAACTTGAGTGGGGAGACAGACATACAAACATAATTTGAATACAACTATTATACCTATTCTAGCAGATCTTAATGCCATTTCTTTATTTGCTCTATATTTTAATATACATAAATTACCATTCTTGTTCTTAGATACTTTCATTACTTATAGTGCAGCTATAGAACCATAAGAGAAGACATTCAGTACTATGTTTAGTCATTTGAAACTTGCAGGTTTAATGCAAGTTTCAAAACATAAAGGAGATTCTATTAAAAGCCTCTTCCTTTGACTTATATAAGAAGTTGTCTTTTGATTAAGTAGAGCCTGTTTGTAACAGATGAAATGAGAGGCATGTACTCAGTTCATCTCAGTCATCTAGTTGAAAGACTTGTTTCCTAGGTCATGATAGTTCACAGTAATTACAGCTTATTGATTGTTTAGTCTACTGCCTTCTGATTTGTTCGAAGATGTTTCTTTCTTCCTCTCCTTTCCTGCAGTTCTTCTCTTTAGGTAATTCCCTTATCAGAGATATCTTTTGGTCTCATGGTCAATTTGATAGCTCTATTAATGTTTCAATAGCATTTCTTCTGTTGTTTCTTGGAATTCTTCCACCTGTTTCTAGCCAAGTATTTGCCTCTTAAAGAGTCTGTCTTATATCATAGACTAAGTAAACAGGTGTTCAAATGAAGACAAATATTAAATAAATAAATGCTCAGAAATATATAGAAATTCTTTTAAGCAGCCACAGACTACCTGTCACCTGTCATTGTGAACATCTGTAAATCAGCCAGCTTGCATTCTACCTGGTCATTGGATACTTGCCGATACACATGCTGAAGTAGCTGCTTGGAACCATGCCCAGCTGTACCGTGGGGAAATCCACCAAAGTATGTCTACTTAGCTAGATAAACTGAGTGCTGGGATAGGGAGAGCATAGGCTCTGAGATATGCCTGGGGGTCTAGCAAAGGCTTCCCTGGACATGTGACACTGGAGCAATCTTTATAACAGGCACATAGAGATCACAGGCAGTGGGTCTTAGAGGAGAACTAACAGACTGAAAATTCTGTTGTTTAATATTAAATAAATTTTTTGTCTTTAAATTGAAAAAAAGATAACCGTTATCTAATTCTTGGCAGTGGAACAACTTTTTGTCTAGCTTTTCTGTTGTCAAATCAGTCAGGTACAGAATGGCTATTTGTAGATCCACTTGTTCTTATGTCTAGAGTGACTGTGGTATTAAAATCCACAATCCTTGGATGCATTCCACTCAATAGGAGGAGTAAGTTGGTTTTTCAATGCTTTTACAAAGTTTTGAAACTAGCATACTCTTCTCTTTCTTTGCCCATTATAAACTGATCACCATCTTTCTCCCAAATTGTCAGTTTTGGTGTACTTTGAAAATCTATTGCAGCATCATTTCTTGCAGTATAATCTTTTATTCTCTTTAATTGCCATTATCTTTATATATCTCCTCTTACATCCTTTTCAGTACTTTCCCTGCATTTGTACTTTTATATACACCAAAGTCAATATTCCCGAAACAATCATAAGATGTGAGGACAAAATAAATGACCATTTGTGACTGTTGAGTATTCATTGCCTTTTGTTGTTATCTGTGGAAGACCATCATTAGAAAAGCTTCTTCTATGAAGGAAAGACTAACAAAGGTGTCACAAGGTTTTTCTATCGTTTATTATTATTTTTTTAATTTTTAGGAGTTGCTTTATTGAGAATTAAGCCAAAGGAAAGTATTTGTCTGTGAGGGTATAATATCACATACTGTGCTTTGCTGTAAGTAACACAGATTCTTCCTACAGTGCATGGATGTGTAACGGAGTTATGTGCTCACATCAGATGAAGGAAGTTTATGGCTGTTGAAGTGGCTCAGTGTTGCCTTTCAGAGCCTACCTCCTGCTCTGTTTATTCTCCATTGATTTCAGCATGACTTCTGTCATCACATCTCCCATTTTTAAGTTTTTTTTCTTGATTCAGTGCTCTCCCAGTTACTACAACCCTTTAATTGTGCCTGGAGCTCTGAGAAAGATGGTCCTGCCAGTTTTTGTTTGTTGTCCCCAAATTCTGGAAGATGGAATGCTGGAGCATCTCCTTCCGCCATCTTGATAATGTCACTCCCCTAGTCTCTTCTCTTTTTTTAAACATATAATTCTCATATCTACTTTGGCATTTTGTTGGGCTTTCTCTTCTCTTCCATTGGTTTATGGCTATGGGTTTTTGTGTATGTGCACCAATACCACTGTGGTTTTAGTAATTGTTGATCAGTAATATGTTTTATTATCTGGTAGAACAGACATCCTTTGGCTTTCATTTTCAGTTATTCTCTCCTAATTATATAAAAATGTATTGTGGAATTTTTGTTTTCCAATTCATTGAAAAATTAAATTGGGATTTTGATTCTACTGGGCCTCATTCATTCAACTATTATTTATTGTATGCTGGCTGTGGGCTAAGCCCTGGGATACAAAAATAAATTAAAATCCAAATATTTATGGACTAGTAAATCTGTGAGCTTAACCTTAAGGAGAATTGATATTTTACAGCATTTACAGCATTTAGTTCACTTCTATGAGCATGGCACATCTCTCAATGTACACAAAAGTTTTATGTGCCTCCTAAGTATTTTTGTTGTTGTTATTGAAAATAGTGCCTAAGTAGTTCAATTGGTAGACATGAGTGCTCTTAATGTTTGTATATATATATATTTGCTTTATTAATCTATAATTACAATTGATAATTTTGTTGCTTCTTTGGCTTTTCTTTGTATATAATATTATCTGTATTATGTTTCTGGTCTTTTCATTTTATTTATATCAATGTTTACTTTTTCATCCCTTTATTACTTGGTTAGATTCTCCAAAATAACGTGTGGCTGTGTAATGTTTTCTAGCATTATTGTATTATAAACACATATAATTGCACTCCTATTGGGCACTGCAGAAGCAGGAATTTTTAAATGTGGCTAAAATGCAATGGTTCCCAGTGGAAATATGAAAGGCTCCCAGTGGAAATCTGTAAACATCTCTCCCTACTTTTTGAACCGTATCTTTTAGTGCATCTGACATTAGAGCCTTTATTATATATGTATTTGAGCCTTTGTCATAGGATTGGCAGGTGATCTTAAACTCAGAATGTTGAATTTGTAGTCATCTAGGTGTATGGAAACAAGAATTGCAATGTACTTTAGACTGAGGAAGGAATTAGAAGAGAAACTTGAGAAGTAGTGAGGGCGTGTAAGTGGAATATACATGGCAAGATGTTCATGTATCCTCTCAGGAAAAGTGGTTAGCAGGTCACAAGCCAATGCTGTGCAGTTTAGACTCTGAATCTTAGCACTGTCATTAGGAAAAGGAATCCTCCTGCCTTTAGGTTTAGGTGGAGGTCTAATGACACTGTCCTGGAGAAAAATCATCCACACTCGATATTTGCATATAGTTTTTTATGGAATTCACAGACATAATAAAGTCCATGGACAAGAACTCCAAATTTAAAGAAAATCCATCTACATGGTTGGCTGCTAATTATCTGAAAGACACCTGGCTCCAGTTCCTATGCTATGAACCACGCTCTAGAGGAAAATTATTTACAGATGTGCTCCTCATGTCTGTCCATGTCTGTTGTTCTGCTAGCCTTTGAAACATCCACTCCAGTTCCCAGAATCAGGAATGTGGTTCTCTCTATGATGAGATTTGGTGATCACTTCAGATTACTTTCCCATAGTAATTGGTTGGTTTTCTTGTCAATTAGTTAATTCAGTTGTCTTCAAAACTTTTAGATGGTGATTTAATCTGCCACTGCTTTTTAGGACAGTTGTGGTGTAGAACAAATTGCATTGTATTGAGTCCGATTTGCTGAGTTCCTGTCAGAGCTGTTCCCTAGCTCTCTGACCTTGGGCAAATCAGCTTCTCCACTTGTGTTTCTGTACTTGTAAAATAGCGCTCTTGATACTGCACAAGGGTAATTCAAAAACAAGCCCTGGTATGTTTAAGAAGTTGGCAGGTTATAAGGAGGCATTATAACTCAGTAAGGAAGTAGTGTGACATGACAGGGTAGTATTGGGAAAAATAATCAGGTTAGATTTCACCTCACTATTATGTGCCAAAATAAATTCCAAATGGATTAAAACTTTCATATAAAAAAAAGAAATCAGAAAATCAAATATAGTTGATTGTGGAAAGTACTTCACGCTTTGTCATAAAAGGATAGAGAAAGAACAATAAAAATCTGTAGCTTTAATGATCTAACTTCTGTCTGTCATATGTCATAATCAAAATTATGACAGGTGACTAATTGGAAAAAATACCCTATGGTAGCTACAATAGAGGATGAATATCTGTAATATATAAAGCCCTCTTATCCGTGAATTTAAGGGACTCCACTATAATCATGAGCAAATACCCTGAACAGAAAGTTTATAGGTGAAATACACATGACCAATAAATATATGAGAATATTTTCAAAATAAGTAATTGAAGAAATATGAAGCTTCAAGACTATTTTTTCACTTACCAAATTGACAAAGATTAAAATACTGTTGCTGTCTAGGGAATGACAAGAAAGCTACTTCCATGCACTGTTGGCAGGAATGTAGACTGGCTTACATTTCCAGAAAGCAGTTTGCCATTGTGTTTGAATAACCACTTTCTAAAATCTTAATCCTAATCCTTTGCCTGCCATCTGGCCACAGACTCTTACCCTTTCAGATTCTTCTTTCTAGAACATTTCCTCTTGTCCTTTATTGAATTCCCCTCCCTTCTCAGGCCTAAATGAATTATGTCAATTCCTCTTTGGCATTACTTTTAAAACTCCATCCAGCTGGCCTTTTTCTTCCCCGTCCTCTGGAGAATAACAGCCTGACTCATTTATCTTTTTGGCTTCTTCACTCCTATACCTGGGATGCAGGGTGTGGCCCAGAAAGAGCATCCAATTGTGCTGCCCAAATTTTATGGTCTCTAAGCTCAGCTAGGCGTTTTTTTTCTTAATTAAAAAAAAATCTTTTTAAACTTTTTATTGCAATAACATAATACAACTCAGAATTTCCCATTTTAACCACTTTCACGTTCACAATTCAGTGACTCATGGGTTTTTAATACTGCCATTCCAATCCTTGGCTGAGTTTCCTGACCTCTTTTCTCCTATGTGGTTTTGCCAAATTTTCACTTTTCTCAAGCCTGCTCCACCCCATCGCAGACACACCCGATCTCCTCAGATGACCTGCATTCTAATTTCCAAGCAAGATTCGATACTGCTCCCATTTCTTAATCGCCAGTCCTCAAATTTCAGTCTTGATGGTCGTCATTACTTCCCGTTTGTCTCTTCTGTGGAAGATGGCAGCAGTACTGCCTGCCATCTGTCTAAGACCGGTCCTCCCACCCGCACCACTTTCTCAGGGTCTTCGCTTCCTTGATCTTCCCCTTATTGCCCTGCATTTTCAGCTTCCCTCCCTCCACTGACTCTTTCTCCTCAATTCCTAATAATCATGTTCAGGGTCTTCTCAGCGTCCCCCTTCCTTCACATGGCCTTGCTTCCTACTCTCTCAATGTCCTGCAACTTGCCTTCCAGTAACCCTTCTGCTCACATTGCTCTCTGTCTGCCTTTCCTGACCTTTTTGGCACAGTTTGCATCTTTAACCATCCACTCGTCCCTGCTTCACTGACAAAAGAGACCTGGCTTCTTCCCTGCCCTCCCTGGGCATTCCTTTCCATTCCCCTTCTTTGTCTCTTCTTCTATCGCCTGTCCCTTACGTATAAGGATTCCCAAGGCTGTGGTCCTTAGCCTTCATCTTTGCTGCAGGCTCTGCTTGCTTACCCTTGGTGAACCTCCTCAATTCTGGGTTTGTTGCTAATACTTGATCTGAGATTCCTGTCCAGAATCCTGTGCTTCAAACCATGTATCAAAACACACTGGCCATGTCCACCCAAATGCTTAACAGAGCCCTTAAACTCAGCCTGTTGGGACTGACCTCCCATATTTTTTTGTTGAAAAAATTTTTGTCCAGTCAGTCACTCAAGATAGAAATATCTTCATTTCTAGAATGTTCATTCTAGACTCTTCTTTCTCACTTTCCAGACACACACGTTATGAATCCCTGTTAGTTTTACTTTTGTAATATCTGTCTGTCCCTTTCTCTGTATTCCCCATGGCTTTAGTATGGGTCCTCATCCTTTCTTATTTGCATTTCGTATTTTTAGATCTCTTAGTTGTCTCATACTTGGTTTATCTGCCCACCATTATTTCTTCACTCAAGAATTTTCCACACTGTTGCCATAAAGATACTTACAAAAAGATTATTGCATCATAACTATGTAAACAGATTAACTTATGTAAAAACTATGTAGAAGGGTAAAAAGATTAAAAGCTAATGTTCACTGGATGGTTACTATGTACCAGGAGGCATTCCAAGTTCTCAGGATGTATTGACTCATTTAATATCTGCCAAAGATGTGAGGTCAGTACTGTTTTTATTCCCATTTTACAGGTGAGAAAACAGAGGCACAGAGAGAATTGTCTGAGGCCACAAAGCTAAATAAGTCTCTCTTCTGACAGACTTAAGTTATTACAACAACAACAAACAATTTTGAGCTTTCTAGAAATTAGCACTGTGCATGTATTTTAATCCTTACAACTCTGTATGTTAGATACTTGTAATATCTACATTTTTACAGAGGAGAAAATTGAAGTGCAGTAATGTTCTGTCACCTGGTGTCTATTCCTTTCATGCTCTTTTCTACCTTTGTCCTTGCCTTGATGTATCCTTCTGCTAGGTAACATCCAAGCTTCAATTCCAACTTTTCCTGTAGCTCTTGGAATCGAGCATCGGTTTCAGAAAACTTTTCTGATATCCTAGATCTGCATTAGGTGCCCCTCTAGTAATTTCTATAATCTTTCTCATGTTAATTCATTTTTCTGTGCCTCAGTCTCCTCATCAGCAACATGGGAGTAATAACAATACTTACCCCATGGAGTTACTGTGGTCTTGAAGGGAATTAATACCTGGAACAGGCTCTGAATGTTAGTTTTCATGACGGTGACAACGACTGCAGTGGCTGCAGTGACCTGCTACTCCCAGAGGCCGTGCACTTCCCCATCAGAGCACTGGTCAGGCTGGAGTATAATCGCTTATTTTCCTTGATGGGCCTTGAGCTTTCTTAGAGCAGGGCTCATATTCCTCTTACTCATGACGCCTCATGGAAGGGAACCCAACAAATATTTGTTCAATAACTAACCAGATGATAAGTTTAGTGGCAAAGTATACATGAACAAGCCTGTGGGCGAATTCAGGGATGGGCCAGCATATCTCCACTCTAACATCTCACTATTCAGAATATCCTTTTGAGAAAAAACCTAGTTTAAAAAAAAATCAGTTTTTAAATTTTGAGTCCTCTGTGTGTTTTTCATCCATTAAGCTGTGGTGTTGGAATATTCTTTTCTTTGACCTTTGGAAAAGGGCAAGTGAGGATTTATAGAGTTTCCCAGCTCGAATCTATCTGTCATCCCTCAAAAGTATTCTCACCCTATTTTCCAGGTGAATATTTTTTTCCCCTTCATTTTATGCACTAAGCTTATCTTGAAACTGTCTGGGCTACATCTGTGATGTGTATGAATTGTAGAAACCTAAAGGGACCACAGTTATCCAAATTCTCAGCAGTTTTAAAAGATATAATGTGCATTATTTATAGGGATACCTTTCTACAACTGCAAAGGACAGTTCTAATGTTTCACAATGTTTTGTTATTTTCTGTTTTATTTTAGTCTCTTAAAAGTCATGTGAGATTGTTGGTGAAAATATAAATAAATTGAGGTACAGAAAGGAATATATTTTTAGATCATATGTTTTGTTTGTGGTGGAGTTAGGACTAGAATCTAGCTTGAAAATTTGCTCAATGATCTTGAAATTACACTCTCTCTGAGGTTGAAGGCTGATTCACACTGAGTAATTCACGCAATGGGTATCTGCTTCAATTTCCATACTGGTGAAATTGGTATAATAAAAACTGTCCTCTAAGAGTACATGTAATACATAAAATGAAAAATAAATTTGAAAGGGCTTTAATTTAAAAAAAAGAACGTACAAATGCAAAATATTACTTTTTTTTCAGTTTAGTATTGGAATCTAATGTTACATTGATAAGTGCTTCTGATTAAGCGTGTTAGGATTCATGAGGTGCAGTTTCTGTTTGTGAGTTACTTCTTCACCAGAGAAAGCTACATATTTTATAACTTTTCCTTTGTACATTTGGAAGTGTTTTCCAGGTTGATAGTTTATATTCCGTGATTCTGCTGTATCATTTCTGTGCATGTCCAGTGGCCAGAATTATATGGTCAGGGCTCTGTGTCTGTGTTCTTATCTCTCCCCTGAACTGCGGAGGTCCACAGTTGGTCTTCCTACTTCCATGCAATCAATCCTGCCCTCCATCAGAATTTTCATTTTAAAACTTAAACCAGGTGTCCCTCCACTGCTGAGAAACCATCAGTGGCTCCCATTGCCTCTTGATTCTTTAGCAGGAAAAGCCTGTCTTTTTGGCCAACCCCACCCACCCATCACCCCATATTCCGTGCCAGAATGAGTACAGATTCCTTCCAAGCTTCCCCATCCCATGCTGTTTGATTGTCCTGTCTTGTGTGAAGTCTACTTGGACTGTCTCTCTGTGAAGCCGTTCCTGGCCACACAGTCGATTACCCCCGCATCAATGCTGCTGGCACACTCTGCATGAGGTTAATCGTTTACATTTGTGATTCTCCCATCAGCTCCTCAAGGATAGAAACTGTGTCTCATCTCTCTCCCTCCTTTTCTTTCTTTACTCAGTTCTTGACATTTAATGAGAGTGCCATAAATACTGGTGGAATGAATGAAGAGCTAAATACCGTGTAGCAAGTACACCCTGAGATAGTAACAGGGGTAGGTTTCGATTTGGAGAATTGTTTTAGCCTCTTCATTCTCAGCACACCTGAGAACTGCTGGCACAGACATTTTTGCAGCCTCATTGCCTGTGGTGTGAGGATGGCAGCCTAAGACATTGATCCTTTGATGAGGGTTTTGCTAACTCACCACCTATTCTGTCTCTAAATTTCTGTTTATTGTGTGCCTTTGATTCTCTTTGGTGGCCCCCATCCCACGCGGCATTTTCACAACCAACCCTTTGTTTTAACTGAACAGCCTGCCCTGCTCCTGCTGAAAGTTAGACATAGCTTTTTGTATTTGTGTGGTCTGAGCTCAACAGTAATTTCTTCCAGAGAGAAGCTAGAACAGCTTGATAACTGCAGAAAGGTCATTCTTATATAACATTTAGGGCTTGGGATTTATCTGAAGCTTGGTTTAGAATGCCCCATGTGATTCCAGCTAGCACTCCCTGAGCCCTCGCTGCCTGCCAAGGACCATGTATAATGAGATAAATGGGATGGTGTTTTTAAACAACCACTATGGTGATGCTATTACTATTATTACTCCTATTTTACGGTTATGATGGTTACATCATTTTACAGTTGAGGAAAGAGAGACCTACAGTTGCAGCTTACTGATTGACAGCACTGGAATTCAAAGTCAGATCTGACTCCTGAGGCCTAGCTCTTAGCTCCTTGACCTTGCTTAAAATGAAACTTAGTACATGGCATACATCAGTTTTTTATCACTCGGCTAATTCTGCCTGCAAAGCAAGAGACTACACCCAATAGCGAATCGTGAACGTCAGACCTCACAATAGGCAGTCCTGACTGAGAAAGAGTGCATTTCTGGCCTTGTACATAAGAAATTCTTCAGACTGCCTTTGCTTCTTCCAGCCTGTGCTGCTGGAGCCCTTTTTATCTTTTTATCCTGTCCTGGTAGTTACTCTGCCACCCACCAGCTCACTGTACTCTGAACCTTCCAACTGTGGTTCTCAGTCTTGGCTGTACTTTGGAATCATCTGAAGAGCTTTTAAAAAAATGCCCAGGTCTCATCTGCAGAAATTCGGATTTAATCATTACAGATGCTTGGGTCCTAAGTATCTGCATTATTTTTATTATTTTATTTTATTTTCCCTCA
Organism: Myrmecophaga tridactyla; assembly: GCA_004026745.1. NCBI lineage: Eukaryota > Metazoa > Chordata > Mammalia > Pilosa > Myrmecophagidae > Myrmecophaga > Myrmecophaga tridactyla. Next base: position 8,612 of record PVIY010012834.1, on the reverse strand, counting down.
ACCTGACCTCTGCTTTTTAACATTTAGTTTAATTTGAGAAGTTATGGGTTTACAAAGCAATCATGCATAAAAACAGAATTCCCATATACCACCCTGTTACTCACTCCTTGCATTGGTGAAGAATATTTGTTACAACTGATGAAAAAGCACATTTTAATAATTGTACATCAACTGTTAACAGCTATGTTGTTAAAGGTACACTTTATATGCCATACAATTCACCAATTTTAGATGCATGACAATGGTTTTTAGTAAATTTACAGAGTTTTGTAGCCACCACTGTATTTTAGAATATTTTCATCATCCCAATAAGATCCCTCATGTCCCTTCACAGTAAATCCCCATTCGTACCCTTAACCCTAGCTAACCACACTAATCTGCCTTTTGTCTTTTCATACAAGTGGAATTGTCTGCATTCTTTGTAAAGCTACTGGGACTATGCTGTGTGACCGTGGTAGGGAAACCGCTGTTACCGCCTAGATTTCTTTTACCTCCATTCCCTGGCTTTGGAGTGGCTCAGAAAAATCAGTAGGCTCCTGTTAGGGCTGTATTTTAGGTAAGCTATGAGCTCAATAGGTCTTTGTAAGCCAGACTGAGAATTTAATGACCATTTATAACCGGCTCTCTATGGGAAAGTGCTTTTCAGAGTCCAGATTTGCTGACTTAGGAAGAAACATTGGGAGAAAGCCTGCACAACCTGTCTTAGGTGTGGAGAGGCTCTTTGAGGGGGGGCCTGAGTCAGAGGAAGTGTGGGAGAGTGGAGACGGTGACTTTGTGTGGCCTTGCCTTTAACACTTCCACTCGAAAGTTTTGTGTGACTTTTTAGCTCCTCCTGGCCCCTTGTCTTTCTGTGTCAGTGAACTGGATCATCCTCCTGTGCTTTTTTCCCAGATAGGTCTTCGCCCCACATGCTTGTACAGTTTGCAGTATTTCTCACATACTTTTGCTTGCTTAAATAAATTTTGCCATCTAGAAACTCAGCAAACACTATAAACGAGGAGAACTAGCTGCGGAGTGAGGGATTTGGAAGTTCCCCAAGAAACCCTCGAAGGGAGCTGCTGTGTGTGGTAAGGGCGGCAGTCAAGTTTCTCTCCAACTTTGACATAATCAGGAATCGTTTAATGGAGCTTTTAGACTTAGGCCACATGGTTAGGGCAAGGACAGCAGTTAGATCCCATTTCAGGTGCCAACTGACCAAACAAAGGGCTATGCGGATAAGCTTACATGTGTAGGAAAATGATAAAATTCGATTCAATTTGTTTTAAAGTATAATAGTTATTTAGTCATTATTGGAATTCGTTTAAATATTATGGAAATTCTATTAAGATTGAGTTTTTGTTATTGTGTAAAGTAAAAAAGAAATGTTACCTATATAGGGGAGACTAAATAGATGGGCAGAATTCTGTCATTCGGAGAAATATTTCAGAGTGTAGAACTATTACATGTTTTCCCCATACTGTTACCAAAATATTTTCTATTTGATCACTCATGGCTCCATAAATATAGCAAATTGTTTCATTTTAAAGTGTCAGAGGGCCCTTTGTTTTAAATTCCAATTAGTAGATTTCAAATTCCTTCCCAGAAATTTAAGATGGCTAATCTAATCAGGTAAAACAGTAAAAGCTCACTAAGCAGTCGTCCAGCTCATACGAAGTCAAATTATTGTGGCCAAACTCAGTGAATAGGCTCAAGTGGATTTCATAGACACTTATAACAGGAGATGATGATGTACAAAATTCCAGGGGAATGAAATACGCTACTTAGCAGCGGGTCTAGTCACTGTAATTATGCAATGGATACAAATTGTGTTACATGCAGTAATTTTACGTTACTGACCTGGTACGATATTCAGATTCCTCAGTGGATTAGCCGTAGTTTATTTTACTCATCTAAAATGCATTTAGATAATTTCAGGTAGCCACAATTATTAAAACTCTCTCCATACCCCATTTCTTCTTTTTCATTTTAATCAAAGTGGATTTGTAAATAAAAAACCAAAAGAACTATGATCTCTTTTATGAAACTGTAAACCAAAATGTATAGCTCTGTAGTCTTGGGGCAGTGTTAGTATTAGCACAGGGATCAGACATTTGTGGTCCCTGGTTAGAGGATACAGGGGGTGCTAGAAATGTGAGCACCTGCTCTCAAGACGCACAATGACCAAAAAAGTTGAAAAGGACCAGTCCAGCAAAGTCTTGAGAAACCAGCACATCTCTCTACCTCTGAAGGGCAAATTGGGAAATTGCAGAAATCTCTCCTCAAAGTAAGAAGAATCTGGGTTTTGAAACTGATTTAAAAAGATTGAAGTTTCATGGGAAAACTTCCTTAGCTTGTGCATAGAGCCAGTGCCAACAAACCGTGCCTGCAGGCCAAATCCAGCTGCTATAGGCTCAGAATAGTTTTTACATTTTTGAACAGTTGGGAAAAAATCAAGAGAAGAATAATATTTTGTGACACATGAAAATTTATTGGAATATAGCCACATTCATTCTTTTATATGCTGTCTGTGATTGCTTTTGTGCTACAGCAGCAAAGCTGAGCATGTAGTTGCAACAGAAATGGTATGTTCCACAAAGCCTAAATTATTTATTTAGTCCTTTCCAGAAAAGGCTTGCTGACCCCTGTTATAGTGGATGGTGTTTATTTATATCTTGTCCTGAATTGCATTTATAAGTAGAAATCAGATGGAAAACAAGTTATAGTTCAGTTTTAGGGGTGGGGAGGCTGGGTGGGTTGAGGAGAGATAGAAAATTTAAGTGTGAAATATCTGATTTTTCTGCATCACCAGCACTGGGCTGTACTTCCACATTTGGACTATATTATCAAAGTCAGCCACCCTTGTTCATTTTGACAGCTGCTTCTTGAATCACTGCTGGAGATCTGGGGGCAGTAAACTTTTTCTTTAAAGGGCCATACAGTAAATATTTTCAGCTTCTGCAAGCCAAATGGTCTATGTAAAACCAACATAGATACTATGCACACAGATGTGTTCCAATATACAAAACCAGCATAGATAATATGTATACGAATGTGTTCCAATAAAACTTTATTTATGGATACTGAAACTTGAATTTCATATAATTTTCACTTGTCAGAAAAAACCCTTCTTTTCATTTTTTGCAGCAATTACCAAAAAAAGCTATGCTTACTTGGCTGGCTGAGCAAAAAAGAGGCAGTGTTTTGGATTTGTCCTGTAGGCCATAGTAGAGATAAGTGCCAGGGCTTGGAATTCAGGCGCTCTGGTTTTGACGCCACCACCACCCCCAATCCATTTACTGGCAGTATAGTATTAGTCAGGTTACCTCTCAAAGCCTCACTATCCTCATCTGTAAAAGAGGGGTAATAGTAGTTCCCATTGCTCCAGTTGTAGGGTTGATTTGAGGATTAGAATAAGTAAAAGAATAGATGTGGGGTGCCTGGTGCGTTGAAAGCACTTTGCAAATATTAGCTTCTACTGCCCTTAGCTGTAATGAAGGTTCTAGAGGAGCAAGCCTATTTACAATACGGGTATTTGAGAAAATCTTGACCTGACTTCAGTCTGCAGTTTGATTATATTTAATGTGAGAATGGAAGATTAGGATGGTGTTGCCTTGATGCATTAAGATGAAATTGCTTTAGTAAGTGATGATTTATCCACATAATGGGTTATTGCACAGCCATAAAGAGGAATGAATTAGAGCTTGTACATCTCTGCCATGACCTGGAAAAATGCCCCTCCTATGTATGTTTATAGGTGTGATGTGTATGTGTGTAAATGCATCCACTTAAATGATTGAGTTTCTCAACCTTGGTACTGTTGACATTTGGGGTCCCCCAAAGATGTGCATGTCCTGATACCCAGAACCTATGAATATGTAAGATTACTTGGCAAAGGAGAATAAAGGTTGGAGATGGAATTAAGGTAAAATAATCACAGAAACCACCTGGATTATTCAGGTGGGCCCAGTACAGTTGCTTCCTTCAAAGTGGAAGAGGGAGGATACAGACAATCAGTCAGAGGATACTGTGACAATGAAAGAAAGAGAGGCAACATTGCTGGCTTTGAAGATGCAGGAAGGGGGCCAATGAATGCTATGGCCTCTAAAAAGGCAAGGAAATGGATTTTCCCCTCGGGCCTCCAAGATAAGAAGGCACCCTGCTGGCACATTGATTTTAGCTTAAAGAGACTCATGTTTGAGATCTGACCTCCAGAAATGTAAAATAATAAATTTGTACTGTTTAAGCCACTCAGTTTGTCGTAATTAGTTATAGCAGCAATAGGAAACTAATATCGGTTGGATAGTACTTTGTTTTGGGAAAAGAAGGTGCTGGTCCTGTGCATTTAAGATGTTTAACAGCATCCCTGGGTTCTACCGTCAGAGGTTGGTAGCAGCATCCCGAGGCAGCCTCCCACCATAACAACCAAGAATGTTTCCGGACATTGCCAAATGTCCCCTGGGGGAATGAGGGTTCGGAGGTGGGATGGGGCAGGAATCTCTGCAGGTTGAGAACCTCTGGTTTAAATTTAGAGAAAAATCAGGAAGAATGTCTTCCAAATTGGTAACAGTGGTTACTCTGACATACAAGGTTAGATATGTAAAGGGATGGCTTTCACTTTTTTTTGGTAAAATTTTTTTTTTAATGTGGTATGTATGGAAGGTTTTGCTCTTTTTGTGTTTTTTTCAATATTAATGAAAGATCAAAAGGCAATAACATTTTAATTTTGGTCATTGTTGATTTTACTGTGGCAAGGAGTTTACACATATATCGCTGCTTTTCTATATAGTGTTAAATGTAGTGTTGAATTTTTTGTGTGCATGCTACCTCTTTTGAAATCTAGAAGGTTATTTTTCAAAGTCTTTTCTTTGTGACAACCAATTATTTTTTTCATTCATTATTTCATTGTGTGTTAATTAAGCACTTACTGTGTGGCAGGCAGGCACTAAGCTAGGTGCTGGGGGAGGCATGGCATCTAAGACAGACATGGTCTCTGACCCTGTGAAGTTTGCCAACTAGAAGGAGCAAGGTCAGCAGTGCTCAGTGTTTGTAAGAACGTAGTACACGTTGATGGTGTGGACTTGGCCATTTACCTCCATGGCTCCATAGCCCACGGGCCCATAATACATGTTTTAAGAAGATATTTGTGTCCAGAATGTAGTAGTCCGTATCCTGGGAAACAAAATGGTGGTCCGCAATGGTGGTATTTGGCTTTTGAGTGTAGAAATAGCAATAACTCCTCCAGAAATCCATGACAAGAGATAAAAATTGTCAAGCCACTTGGACATTTTACTTTGGCCCTGTCTCCTAGTTTGAGCATTTGAGGCTATGAACATTTGTTTTCTCCTCTCCTGGTGAAACATCCTGTTAACTATGACTGTAACGTCATATATTACCGCTCTAGTCTAGGGAAAAGGTGAACTTATCAAGGCTTGCACAGCTCTGCTGCTTTTAGGCTCCGGGAATTTTGAAGAGAAAATCTTGTGCTTTACCAAAAAGTGATAAATATAATCACTGATTATAATCTTGCCTGAGTAAGCCCCTCGGAATGACTACTGAAATTGCGGAGTGGCTTGCATAGGAAAAAACAAACCCCAGAGTAAAATGGCGAGCGGGAAGTTCCTTCCTGCTTTGTATTGTTTTTCCAGTTACAGACAGGAAACATTCAAGTGTGTTTTCAAGCACAGAATGTCGGACACAAAAAAGACTCTGACAAAGCAGAAAAACCTGTGTGCAAAAAGTTTAGCTCAGTGCAGCAAAATGTCTGATAAGACAGTCTAGTCCGTGGTTAATGTAAATGCCAGTTGTCTTTAAATTTAAAGTAATGAATTGTCAATCTTTACAAAAGTATAACATAATACACACTTCAGAGTATTGAATGGGCACTTTGGCCAGTGTTCTGAGTAGTGCTGGACTTTCCTTAGATTAAAATTCCACTTCTCTGATAAAAGTAAACCTTCCCAAACCATTCAGCATGGAAAGAGCTAGCTCTTGGATGAGTCGCAGTGATGAGGGAGATAGGGAATATGAACCACACTTTGGGGAGCAGGAAGAACAGTGGTGGTCCCCTAAAAAGGAAGGTGGGTACAGGCACAGACCAGTGAGAGAGTCATTGAGTGAGGGAACCACCCCAGTTTGTGTGTTGATATAATAATTGAAATAATGTCATGATTTGTCAGTTGAAGTAAAATTCTTGATTATAGATAATCTTTAATAATGTCAATGGACTCCAGAATTTGGTTAAAAAAAGGCGTTAGATTTTTTTCTAAAATTAATATTGCCAGTGTAATATATAGAGTGTCCATAAAGGCAGGAAACATTGCATACATTTATATTTAAACAGTTTGTTAGTTACATTTTCAGATAATATGTTTAGTATATTTTTCAGTCTCCAAATACCTTTTCAAACACAGTACCTCTAAATTTAAAGCAAAGGATCCAGTTGTTAATTTGACAAAAGGACAGTAAGTGTATTTATTTTCCTTATATTTTAAATACTCTGAAGTGTGTATTGTTATACTTTTGTAAAGATTGACAATGGATTCATTACTTTAAATTTAAAGTACTTTATCTGAAAACATATTAAGCATGTTATTTAAAAATGTAACCAACAGGGGTGCGAGGGTAGTTCAGTAGTAGAATTCCTGCCTGTTATGCTGGAGACTGGGTTTGAGTCCTGGCCCGTGCATTTCCCAAAAACAAACAAACAAGCAAACAAACAAATGAAAAACCAAACAAAAACAAAAATTCTACAAATGGTGCTGCAATAAGGGGATACTCACATGGAAAAAGAATGAAATGTGACCCCTGCCATATAGCATATAGCATACAAAGAAAAAAAATGTAACTAATAGTATTTTTTAACTTTGCAACTATGCGTACTCATAGTTTAAAAAATCAATTAATAGTAAAAGGCTTAGCACAAAACATAGGGGTTCTCTTTCCACTCTCCCGGAGAGTCACATATTGCAAAGACTTTCAAATTTTACTCATCATTCTGCATTTACTCATATTTATAGTTACAAATAGTAGGTGAAAATTGCTGTCCTTTGGGTTGTCAATTTATGTATTATGTGTTCACTTCCTATTATGATAGACGACACTTTAGGGCTTTTGTATAACTTTCCTCTCTCTTTCTTCTCCATCCTCCCAACACAGTTATATTACAAATTTTGGTTATATTATTATTTGCAGCTGAACATCGTAGTTGTTTTAGTTTGCTAAAGCTGTCAGGATGTAATATACCAGAAACAGAACAACTTTTAAAAGGAAATTTATTAAGTTGCAAGTTTACAATTTTAAGTCCATGAAAATGTCCAAATCAAGGCACCAAGAAGAGGTTACCTTCACTCGAGAAAGACTGATGCCATCTGGGACACCTCTGTCAGCCGGGAAGGCATGAGGCTGGCATCTGCTGCGGTCTTTGGCTTCTGGACACCTCTGTTATCTGGGAAGGCACATGGCGAAGTCTGCTAGCTTTCTCTCCCAGTTTTTTCTTTCATAAGGCTTACCCAAGCTTGTGTTCCTTCCGCATCTCAAAAGATCTCTGCCTGTTTGGGCTTTAAAGCTTTTTCCAAAATGGCTCCCTCTTAAAGGACTCGAGTAAGCAACCCCATCTTGAATGAGTAGAGACGTATCTCCATGGAAACCACCTAATCAGAAGGTCCCACGCATAATTGGGTGGGTCACATCTTCATGGAAACAACTTAATCAAAAAGATCCCACCCAGCAGTATTGAATGAGGATTAAAGAACGTGGCTTTCTGGGGCACACAGCTGTTTCCAACCAGTACAGTTGTGTGGTATGTTATCTTTCCAACAGACTTTTTGTTTTTCCTTAAGTTAGTACTTGCTTTGTTTTTTCATTTGCTTTATTTTCTTCATGGCTGTTGCAGTGCTGTGCCGGTAAATATTTTAACAACTGGCTCTAACAACCAAAACAGAAAAATCCTAATTTGTATTGTTTGCAGCTCTTTGTATTGTATTTGGTTTTCTATTTCACATTAAGGTGTAAGGTCACTGAAGAAGGAATTGGGAAAAGATGCACATACTTGGTTCTCATCAGCTGGCTCTAGCATACCATCGAGCAATTATTAATTCTATTGCTAGAGCATTTACTAGCCCTCATTGGGGTTTTGAAACCATTTTTCCTCTTCCTCTATTATTATTATTTTAATGTTGTTTTGTAAGAGGATATATTTATTCTGAATCTTAGGTTAAATCTCTTCTTTTGAAATTCCTAAATTTTTTTTAAATCATTCCATTCTACATATATAATCAGTAATTCTTAATATCATCACATAGTTACATATGCATCGATTTAGAAAAAGAAATAAAAAGACAACAGAAAGAGAAATAAAACAATAACAGGAAAAAAAGATTATACATACCATACCCCTTACCCCTCGCTTTCATTTATCACTAGCATTTCAAACTAAATTTATTTTAACATTTGTTCCCCCTATTATTTATTTTTATTCCATATGTTCTACTCATCTGTTGATATGGTAGATAAAAGGAGCATCAAACACAAGGTTTTCACAATCACAGAGTCACATTGTGAAAGCTATATCATTCTTCAGTCATCATCAAGAAACATGGCTACTGGAACACAGCTCTACATTTTCTGGCAGTTTC
>PVIY010012833.1:0-60826 GCA_004026745.1 Myrmecophaga tridactyla | reverse complement strand
GCCACATCTGAGCAACAAAAGAGGCCCTCCTGGGGGTGACTCTTAGGCCTAAATTTTAAGTAGACTTGACCTATCCTTTGTGGGGTTAAGTTTCATATGAACAAACCCCAAGACTGGGGGCTCAGCCTATAGCTTTGGTTGTCCACACTGCTTGTGAGAATATCAAGAATTCAACTTGGGGAAGTTGAATTTCTCCCCAGCCTTGATTCTTGAAGATGGCTGTATAAAGATATAACTTTTACAATGTGACTGTGCGATTGTGAAAACCTTGTGTCTGCTGCTCTGTTTATCCAGGCTATGGACAGGTAAGTCAAAAGATATAGATAAAGAATAAATAAAAATAAAGGGGACAAAGGGTAAAATAAATTGGGTAGATGGAAATACTAGTGGTCAATGAGACAAGGGCTATGGTATGCACGAGTGTTTTTTCTCTTTTTATTTCTTTTTCTGGAGAAATGCAAGTGTTCTGAAAAATGGTCATGGTGAAGAATACACAACTATGTGATGATATTATAAGCCACTGATTGTACACCATGTATGCAATGTATGTGTGTAAAGATTTATCAATAAAAATATGAAAAGAGGAAAAAAAAAAAAGAGACCAGGACTGTGCATATATCCAGTTTTAACTCCGAAGCTTGCAGCTTCTCCACACTGAGGTATAGGTATGGCAAGTTTATAATCATTTGATTCCCCACCTAGGCAATAATGGTAATAAATTCTGTGTCACCATCATCAAAAAAAAAAAAAAGAAAGAAAGAAAAAGAAAACGCCTACTGTTGCCCCGTATTCCCAGGCTACTAACCCGCAGACCCTGCTTAGCGCCCGATATCAGAGCAGCGCGTTCAGGGTAGCATGGCGGTTGTCGCTGGCTGCCGCCACCAGAAGCCCACCCCACCTGCACTCTGCCGGGTAGGGTGTCCTCAGGGGGTTGCGCCTTGGGACCCTCGCTGCAGCCCAGCCCAGTTGGATCCCCGGAGGCTCCCCTCCTTTCCCACCCACGCCGCTGCCCAGCCCGAGTCCCAGCCACTTGCCCTTCGCTGCAGGGATCCTGCTTTCCCCAACCGGCTCCGCGCAACCGCCAGCGCCCGCTGCAGGCTCGCTAGTCAGGGAGCAGCCGTGCTGCCCGCCCGGCCCTTGCAAATCCCACAAGCCGCCCAGTCCGCCCAGGATCCGCGGGCCTAGTGGACTTGCCGGAGCGCGCCAGGCCAGGCCGAGCCAGAGGCAGGGGGAAGCCCGACGCCTGCTTGTCTGCCCAACCACACGCACGTCTTCTGCCCTAGCTGGTCGCGTGGTGGCGGTCCCCTCGCATCCCCTCCCCTCCTATCCGTCTATTCCCTCGCATTGTGTCCAGCGGTCCCACCTGTCCTCCGCTCCTTGCGGCGGTGGTGCTCCTGCCACTGGGCCACCTGGGCTGGGGCGCAGCATCTGTCCCGTGCCAGGATCCGGCCTCGAGCCTGGGCCCGACTCAACGGGCAGGCGACGTCTTGGGGTGGGAAGGTCCCACCTGGTACGCCGCCCCGTCTTCAGGCAGCACACACTCGTTGTGCGGGGGTGTCAGGTCGCCTCGGCAGTCCTCACGTCCCTGGGCTGCGATCTGTCCAGCGTGGTGGGAAACCCCAGTCAGGGCCGAAGATGGAGGCTAGCTGGTCATGCCCTCCGGGGCAGGCTGTCCGCAGGCATCATGGACTGGCGGAGAGGCCCTTGGAGTTGGCAACTGGGATTGGTCTCGGTTTGCCAGAAGGCCAGGGGCCCGTTTGGAGAGGCTGGGCTCCGGGGCCTCCCTGGGATTCCTTGAGGTGCCACGGCTGTGGCCTCCCGGGCAGTGCACGGGGCCTCCACACAGCTTGGCCCACTGCGGGGGCGGTCTGTTGGTGGCTCTAAGGGGCCCTTGCAGCGCTGAGGCTGCAGCCTCTGGTTTTCAGGACTGATCGGGAGCCACATGGAAATATCCAAATTAAGGCATCAACAGGAGGGTACTCCATCCCTGAAGCAATGTATCTGGGACATCTCTCTCACATGGCCAGTTTGTGCTGGTCCTTCTCTCTGGAGTTTAGTTACTTTCAGCTTTAGGCTTCAGTGGCTTTCTCAGCTTCTGTGGTTGTCTTTGTCTCTCAGCTTCCCTGGACTTTTCTCTAAGTTCTTTCTTGTTTTTTTTTTTTTTTTCCTGTCTTTTATCTTCTCATAAAGGCCTCCAGGAAAAGGATTAAGACACATCCTTAAATGGGCTGGGTCACACCTCAACTGAAATAGCCTAAACTAAAATTTCCCACCCAAAATAGGACTGACCCCAAAAGAATTAATGAAAAGAACATGGTCTTTTCTGGGGGTACATAACAGATTCAAACCCGCACAATCTGCATAGAAAAAAAGCTAGCAGTCCTCAGTTTGAGAGACATCTATTCAATTTCTTAAAATACTAAGGACTCAAAAAAAGTTCTGGATTTGCTAAAGGGTTTTTAAAATATTGTACTTTAGCAGAATGTGAGCTCTGAAGATGGGATTTTACTTATTTATTTTTATGGCTACTGTAATAGCACTTGACACACAATGTGGCATGAATAATTATCTGTCCAACTGAGTCAATTTTGAGCACAAAATGTTTCTGTGGTTGCCCTTGATGCCAGATGCCTTTGTCAGAGACCGTTTGCCACTAAAACCCATTTTCCCCTTTAGCACTAACAAAGTGTTCTGCTGAGATTAGGTATTCAATAGACAATGTTGTGAGTTTTGATGGGCAAGGCATAAACCGTATCCTTAATTGAAAAAATGTTCAAAACACACCTGCCAGGGGATATCTAATCATCTCTGACATGGACAGATGACACCAGGAAAATCCTTAGACATTTTTTTTTCAAAATTCCCCGACTCCTTATAATAAGGTGCGTCTCTTGTCAATGGGTTGTGAGCAGAAGGATATGGGTAACTTCCTTGCTGAAATCTAAAAGGTTGACTGCATTCTCCTCCAAGTTTACCTCCTGTCTCCCACCTGAAACTAAGAAGGTGGTATGACACCTCTATGTAAGAGTTCCCAATGGCAATATTTCACAAATGGGGATGCACATATAACCCACCTAGGGTTAAAATTCAAATGATCATTCATAAATTCTGGAATGGAGTCAGGATTCCGCATTATTAACAAGCTGCAGGTGATTTGAATATGAAGGCCCTAGAGAAGGATAAAGAAACAGCTGAGAACTAAACTGGGTCTATGAACGAAGAAGAAATGATGCCGGGAAAAAAATCTGTGAGAAAGACTGTCCATTATGTAACATGACCAGGGAAGTGATACTTCATCACATTTACCATATTCTGTTGTTTGGTGTGGAAATACCCATGGCACTCACACTCAAGGGGAGGGGGTGGTACAGGTTGTGAGTAACAGGCAGGATTAATTATGAGCATTATAGAGTCTATTCAGGCTCACCCTAGTGATTAGACACTATATGTATTGCCATTGAAAAACTGTCCTCATACAAATGTAAATGACATAGGAAGATATCTTGTTAGGAAAGAAGTTTTACAAGTGACGATCTGGTATATTCCAATGATAAATAAGCCTTTGAAAATCACAATCAATTGGAGCATAGTGTCCTGTTCACGGCCCAGAGGATCACATTCAAACTTAAGTCTTGTATTTTGTTTTTATTCTTCTAGTGCATGCGCAGTATTATTAAGTAAACTCTACTTGTTTTACTACACAATCTTTCTTCTAAAGGATGGATCAGATTTTCTTAATTTTGAACAATGTATGAAACTGGTTTAAAGGAAAAAAGTAATCTCAAACATCCCAGTTTTAACATAAATGATTCAAAATATGTTACTATTCCTATAAAGGTAAACATACAGAGTGTTACAAATGTCTAATAATTATAATTCTCAAGCAAATGTAAAATTAAACAAGTTTACAAAAATAAATATCACCACCATTAAAATGTAAACTAATGAAAGCAATTTAAGATGACAAGTAATATAGTTTTGTTATAGTAAAATTGTCAACATATAAATGTTGCACAGGGATGAAGCCAAGGCAATTCTGAGTTTGGCCCATTAATGTTAGTACTGATTTTCTCCATTTAAATGATTGTGAGAACTTCATCATGCATTCTACAATACTTTGACATCCATTTGATGCAAATTCTTTACTAACTTACCAAGTTCTTCTCTGTTCATGTCCACAACGTACCAGTGTTTGGTTCCGCTATAGTATCAGTCATGCTCAGGAATTGAGAAATATGTGGTTATTACAAGTGGTATAAGTTGATCATCAAATGACCCTAGAAGTGCTTTTGTGTATTTTGAAATTATCACAGAAATGAAAACATGAAATTAAGGATTCTTATAGAAGCTGTCAGGCCCTGGTGTTAGTATCTGTTTATTCTCTTCAAATTCCAACCACTCAATTACAACATCCACCACAAATATTTAATACAGTTCTGTTATATTCTAGTCGCTCTACAACTGGCTTGTGATATATTCCTGAGCAAAATAAAGATCCTTGCCCTCTTGGACTTTACATTCTAGAGCTGACAGACTTGAAATGAGAAACTGTAATAAATATGCATTTATTAGAAGATGATACATGCTATTGAAAAGAAAAAGGAGGGCGGTGCAACAGTGGCTCAGTGGCAGAGTTCTCACCTGCCATGCAGGAGACCCAGGTTTGATTCCTGGTGCCTGCCCATGCAAAAAAAAAAAAAGGGAGAAAAAAAGGAAAGTATGACAGGGTATTAAGAGTACTGATGAGGGTGTTGTGCCATACGTGATGATTAGGGAGGTCTCACTGAGAGGTTTAGAGCGGTCTCAAGAAAACGAAGCCATTAGCCAAATACATTGCTGCAAAAATAGTTTAAGCAAAAAAAAAAAAAAACATCTGGAGAAAATGCCCTAAGATTTAAGTCTGCCTGGTGTGGTTAAGGAAGAGCATGAATGCCTGTGTGGCTACAGAAAAGAGAATGGGTGCGTGAGTAATAAAGAGGCCAAAGAGGCAACAGAAGGTCAAATCATTGTAAGGATTTGGACTGTTTATCTGGGTGAAATGGAGTCACTGCAGGGTTTTATAGGGAGGAGTGGCTTGATTTAAAACACAAGTTTTTAAAGGAACCTCAGGAATTGTGTTGAACATAGACTCAGCGGGACAAGAGGAGAACCAGGAAGCATTTTGGGGGTCTCCTGCTAAAATCTAGGCAAAAGATTACTGCAGCTCTGATTAAACAAGCAGGGGAAATGGTGTGAAAAATATAACAGATTCTGTATATAGTTTGAAAGACAGTAGCTTTTCTTCTAATAGGTTTAGGTATGAATTGTGATATCACCATTAATTTGGCTTCAGATTTTTAGGCTAGGAAACTGAAAGTATGGATTTGTCACGGGAAGCTTGCTTGAACAGCATTTTTTGGGTAAGAAAATGAGTCATTAGTTATGAAGATGCCTATTAGATATATAGAGGAAAACATCAAGTAATTAGATGAATATAAAATTCTGGCATTCCGGTGAGAGGTCTAGGGTGGATTTGTGAATCATCAGTATAGAAATAGTACTTAAAGTCAAAAGAATCCTTGATTTGAATTTGATAATTTTAACATAACATGAAGAAAGAAGCTGAATCTCTGACTTTGGTTTCCTAAACACATGTGTGTCCAGAGGGATCTCAGCTAATCTTTTTGTTCTTTTTCTTTTCTTTTTTTTTGGGTACATGGTCCAGGAATTGAATACAGTTCTCCCTCATGGAAGGCGAGCATTCTACCACTGAACCACCCGTCAGCTAATCTTAATTAAGGGGGATAAAAACTTCCTGATCAGTGTCTTCTCACAAACACGTATGCACAGAGGTGATATTCCTAAAACACAAGACAAAGAGTTTTCACCCAAAAAAGTGAAGTGCAAAAATTTAGGTCATGCACCAATAGTCGGAGATAACTTCCTTCTCAGATTCAGCATCTGTGATCAACCTGGGTGCTGTGGTTATGGAGAAACAGGCAACAGCAAAGGATAACTAGAAAAGGAAGAAATGCCTTGGGCTCCCAAGCAGCCACAAGTTTCCTTATCACAACATGGAAATTCACAGAGCTGCAAGGTAGGAAAACGAGAAGACCACAAACACTATTTCCTCTTTTAGAGCATCCTGTGTGAACCCAAGCAAAATAAACTTATTTACACTACTCATCAAATCCATGGTTAAGGTAGATGTAGAAAAGACACAGTTGAGAAGTGATTTATCTGCAAGGAACATTGATAAGGTTATGATTTGGCAAGAGCAGGAGACTTAGACTCTGCCTTATTACTTTATATTTCTAATTTCATGAACACTGTTGTTCAGTAATTCTAAATGGTTTTCATGCATTAGTATCATATGGGAAACTTAAAAAAAAATGCTGATGCCTGTGCTTTAACCATGAAGACTTCCTTAAAGAAATAAAAGTTTTGGAGAAAACAAAACCATGCATGGGGTTGATTATATTTTCGAGTACTGAGACTAGCTGACTTTTGCTGTTGACCTTGTATTGGTCACTTTAATATTTTAAAACTTTTCCTCTACATGAAGAATTATTCTGATAGATACTTGAAGTATATGCATATATATATGATTTATAGATGCATAGATATTGCTCTCAATAACTAAAAAACAATATTTTACTATATAATTAAATAATGTTAAATTTGAAGTTTCCCTGTTAACAAATGTATTTTTTGATTTGGGCACCAGTTTGTATTCATTAATCCTGACCTATTTGGTATTTTGGATTGGTAGACAGTAAGACAAAATTACTTCTACAACCTTTTGCTCATGATGGCCATAATTTTAATCTTCATTGTCAGTCAGAACATATGACATATTTGAATAAATCACTGAAGCTGGCATTATTGAAGGAAGTTTCTATGTATGTGAAACATATTATATATATGAGATGCATGGTATTTAGTTTCCATCCTATGGATCCAACCTGATGTATAACTTCCTATATTTATAAATCTTAGTGTCTTTACTCACATATAATTCTCCTATTCCTAACTTTGAGAGATTTGTTTTCTTCCGATTTTTGTTTCTCTTAAAACATCTTTAAAAATACATTTCAGAATTACCATTTGTGTGTACATATTCATATTTCTACGTTTGTTCACATACATATGTATTTATAACAATGAAATCAGGTTTTAATATTATTATATAAACTGATTTTCATTTTGGATGGTTAAAAGCCTATTTCTCTTTAACTAAAGGTTATCTATAATGCAATGATATATTTTAGCAGTTGTAAATTAACACATATAATATATGAATGTTAAATATTACCCTTTATTTTTATTCAAGTGGCTTTCAAGTTTTCACCCATAAAAATATTGAATGAATATTTCTCTTCCTTATTTTTTAATAATTCCATCAAAGCAAACCCATGGGATTACTGTGGCAATAGACATGAATATTTCATAGTTACAGGTGACTTTTCAAATAGCCTTCTAATTTAGTATTATCAACATTTATTAGAAATATTTGCATTACAGAAACAAATAGCTACATAATAAAATATACAAAGTTTACAGTATTTTAGAGAGTGAAAAATAAAGTGTTCACACAAAATTCTTGATTTCCCCATTCCACTGTTCAGAGTTAAGTGTCTGTCCATCAGACAATATAATTTTTCAAAATTTTATACATTTACTTACTTTGTTTACCCCATTTCAGGTTCAAATTGGATCATTGTTCTCTACTGATTTGAAAATATAAGACTATGGTAAAAGTTTTCTAATGAAATCAAACATTATCATTTTTACTCAGTTAATAGAATACAAATTATGACATACATTTCTTTTTTAAAAAAATTTATTAATAAAAAAATTAAGAAACCAAATAAAACATCAACATACATAATCAGTAATTCACAATATCATCACTTAGTTGCATATTCATCATTTCTTAGAACATTTGCATTAATTCAGAAAAAGAAATAAAAAGACAATAGAAAAAGAAATAAAGCGAACACAGGAAAGAAAAAAAAAAGATTATACCTACCATACCACTTACCCCTCGCTTCCATTGATCACTAGCATTTCAAACTAAATTTATTTTAGCATTTGTTCCCCCTATTATTTATTTTTATTCCATATGTTCTACTCCTTTGTTGACAAGGTAGATAAAAGGAGCATCAGACACAAGGTTTTCACAATCACACAGTCATATTGTGACAGCTGTACCATTATTCAATCATCCTCAAGAAACATGGCTACTGGAACACAGCTCTACATTTTCAGGCAGTTCCCTCCAGCCTCTCCATTACATCTTGAATAACAAGATGATATCTACTTGATGCATAAGAATAACCTCCAGGATAACCTCTTGACTCTGTTTGGAATCTCTCAGCCATTGACGCTTTGTCTCATTTCCCTCTTCCCCCTTTTGGTGGAGAAGGTTTTCTCAATACCTTGATGCTAAGTCTCAGCTCATTCTAGGGTTTTTCTCAATCCCTTGATGCTGAGTCTCCGCTCATTCCAAGATCTCTGTCCCACGTTGCCAGGAAGGTCCACACCCCTGGGAGTCATGACATACATTTCTTGATTACTAGTGATAGTATAATATTTTTCTATAAATAATTTTCTTCTTATTTTTATATATTCTGAATTATATCTATATTTTCAACTAATTTTTCAGAATCTTTAAGTTTTGAGGGCTTCCCATTTAAAAAAATTTTTTTAAAACATTTTTTGATATAACAATGTACAAGCACATACATCCTTAACATACAAACATTCCAGACATGGTGCGCAATCAATAGCTCACAATATCATCACATAGTTGTCTATCCATCACCATGATCATTTTTTAGAACATTTGCATCACTCCAGAAAAAGAAATAAAAAGAAAAAAGAAAAAAACTCATACATATCATACCCCTTACCCCTCCCTCTCATTGACCGCTAGTATTTTCATATATCCAATATATGTATTTTTAAATTTTAACATTTGTTTCCCATATTATTTATTTATTTTTAATCTATACGTTTTACTTATCTGTCCATACCATAGATAAAAGGAGCATCAGACACAAGGTTTTCACAATCACACGGTCACATTTGGAAAGCTGTATCATTGGCTACTGGAACCTCTGAGCCACTGACACTTAATTTTGTCTCATTTCTCTCTTTCCCCTTTTGATCGAGAGGGTCTTCTCAATCCCTTGATGTTGAGTCCTGGCTCATTCTAGGATTTCTATCCCACATTGCCAGGGACGTTTACACCCCTGGGAGTCATGTCGCACATAGAGAAGGGGAGGGCAGTGAGTTTACTTGCTGTATTGGCTGAGAGAGAGAGAGAGAGGCCCCATCTGAGCAACAAAAGAGGTTCTCTGGAGTGACACCTAGGCCTAATTTTAAGTAGGGCTTAGTCTATCCTTTGCAGGGATAAGTTTCATAAGAACAACTCCAAGATTGAGGGCTCGGCCTATTGATTTGGTTGTCCCTACTGCTTGTGAGAATATTAGGAGTTCTTCAAGTGGGAAAGCTGAATTTTCCCCCTTTCTCACCATTTCCCCAAGGCGGCTTTGCAAATACTTCTTTATTTACGTTCAAATCCCTCTAGGATTTATTGGGGTATCACTCTTGGATTTATTGGGGTATAGGGCTTCCCATTTTTATTAATTCATATGCAGTCAATCTATCAAAACATTTTCTCTTTGCAGTTTAGTTCATTCTTTCAATTAGGGAAGTTAGCGTCTTTGTTTCATTTTGTATTATTTCTATGCCTCTAAATGTTAATATAAATGATATGGAATTTGTTTTAATATGAGTTATTAGATACTCTCTTTTGTTTTTACTAATCAGATAATCAATAACACCATTGACTTCATTATTATATATATATTAGAAGCCACTCAGATTTGAGGTAGCTGAAGTGGAAAGATGTCCTCAACCTTTTTAAAGTCAATTGGAGGGGCAATATAACTCTAAACAAGCTTATTAATAACGTGAGAATTCCACATGACTCCATATGTTAATACCACATGAATTAAGATTCCAAAAGTTGAGATTTCTAGAAAATGAATTCATTGGTCAGCAAAGGTTCAAAAATCAGGAAGAAGTAGAATTACAGTTTTAAATGTGTGAAACTGAAGTTTCCAACAAGATTCTTTGGAATTCAGGTATTTAATTAGCTTATACTGGGTTTCCCCGATGGGACTATTTAAAAATTAGAAGCACAAACTGTCCATTTATTCTGACAAAGTACATAATTTAAATAAAATGAAGACATTGTGAAGACATTGGCTACGTTATGATAACTAATATCTGGATAGCAGTTCCAGCTATAAGTATAAGAAAATAAACAGAGGCTAAATTTAAAAAGGGGGCAAATTTGGCTGAGAGCATTTAAGAGATAATGAAAGGAAAATATTATAAGAAGAGGAGAACAATGCATTGCTTCATGTAAACATAGAGATAACCTCTATAAAAATTACATTCATTACACTAGAAAGTTTTGAGAGAGAAATTTGTGGATAGATCATGGACAGTCATGAAAGCCAGGTCTTGGAATAATATTTTGATTTGTGTCAGATTAGCAGTGACTATTTGAGGACATGATAATAGGAATTCAGCACCTGACAAGATGGATTTCTTAGCTTAGATGAAAATGAGCTCAGAGTCTCATCATTTAATTCAACTATTGTTTCCTAATACTCACAGACTCTCCAATTTACCTGATTGGGTATGGGAGGTGGGGTGCATCCCGGTATCAAAGCATGTTATTTCCTCTTATTTACGTGCTTAAATTTTTTTTTTTTTAGGTGCATGGTCCGGGAATCGAACCCGGGTCTCCTGCATAAAAGTGAGCATTCTACCACTGAACCACTACATGATTAATTTTTATTTTAACTGTTGACAATTCAATCAGTTAACGTTATTTCTTGTTGCAAAAGTCTATATCCAGTCCCAAGTTTTCCCTTTTGTTTCCCTGACAAATAAACATCTACCTGTAAGCCCTAGGTGCCTATTTTATTCTTAGGGTCTTTAAATAAGTATTTAATTGAATAAGACAACACAAATTATATATTATTCTTGTAGGATGATCTTATACCTTAAACTGGTTTTCATTTTTTTAATTTATTTTTTCCTACATTTTTTTTTCTGGTGCAGTAAGTATGGCATTTTTTTCTCTTTGGTTTTAGGTACCAAATTTGATCCAAGAGGATCAAACCAAGAGGGATTTGCCTCGTTCAGTTGGGCTAAAATTCGGATAGAATGTTACTAGATGGCTTCTCTCTCTAGCCTCTAGCACCCACCATTCATATCACATAAAACATCAAATCCCAAATGTCCATTTAAACTGCATCGTAGCAAAGAAAATTTGATGCCAAATGATGCCTTAAGTTCCTGTCCTTGTCCCAATATCAATTTTTGTAAATTTCGTTATTAGACAAATATGAAAGCAGAACACTAGATACATAAGGAGTAATAATGATGGGAAGAAAGAGAAGAAACTAATGAAGTCAGAGAAGGAGAGAGTAGAGTGATAGTGAGCAGAGAGCAGGGAAGGAAGAAGAGCCAGGCACTAGGATACTGAAAGACATATAGAGGGGAGGTGACAAAAGATGTTATAAAGGGTCCTTAGACCAAGATTTCATCACAGATGTCAGCTTCTTTGCCCCTGACCCCCTGCACTATGAATTGTCCCCAAAGTATAGAGGAAGTGCAGTTGTGAGTCAAGGGCAAGTGTTGCCATTGGTCTTAAATAAACAAGACAGGTGTGAAGTGCAGTCCCATCTTATATCCTCACTCAGAAGCATCAACACTAAACTTAAACTCTTCAAGTGAGGGGACCCATAAGAACAAAGTTCTCCTAGACTGGCCTCAACACCATGGTATAGTTATTCTCCCTTCACATGAGCACTGAGGCTTTTGAGAAGTATTACAGTGTTGCACTGAAGCCAGTGAAGGCTTATGAACCCCTGGCATGGTAACTCTCCATTTTTGAAGTATTTTCTGGAACTCCATCATTTTGAATGAGACAAACTGAATGTAAAGGCCATCAGAGCAGTCTTAAGAAGGCAAAAGGAAGAAAATATTTCATAGACTCTGATGAACCTACCTCTTATGAACAAATAGATTTAATAATACTTCTATTAAAGTACATTATTCATAGCTTCATCTTTAATTTACTTAGAAGTGAATCATATGAAGTATGGATAAAACATGCAAATTATACTTCATTGTGATTTAGCAAGGCTTTCTAGTATAGGAAGTTATAGAGGGTGGGGAGTTTATGGAGAGAAGGGACTCTGCATGTGACCAGATTTCGTATGGTTCCTCCTAACAGCATTGGGTTAGACGAGACAACAGGGTCTACAGCTCAGGATGAGGTGTATGAAAAAATAGAAGTTTTTCAATATGGTTCCTAGAAGCATCTTTACCAAAGAAAACTATTCTTATGTTCTAAGAGAGAAACACCTCTTTGACTGGCTATCTCCTCTGTTTCTCTTTTAGAGAAGCATGAGTTAAATGTTTCCCTTTTGACTGCACTAGATATTTATAGTAATTCCCACAAAAGTTTTCAATGCCTATGGCAAGCTTTCAGCCCTCAGCAGCTCCAAGGAAATCCTCACTCCATACCCAGTCTCAAAGGATTGTCCAATCAGCTGCCCTGTGCAGACAGTCCAAGGACAAAGGGCCAATTAGTTCAAACTGGAACTCACTTTGATTTGCAGGTGAGAAAACACCATTTCCTTCTCCATACTATTTGCTTGGAGACTAACATTTGAAGTTAGTTGAAGGTGTACATAGGTAAACCATATGTGGTAGATGAGAGTCCTGGCCTCACAACTTAACTGCTGTGTGAACTTAACTTTCCTCACCTCTTTAATTTTTAATTTCTTGCTTTGTAAAAAGTAATTCATAATAACATTTATTTATTTTAACGTAATTAATAGCAACTTCTCACTTTTCTAATCCTATCTGTATTTCTAAGTCAGTGTAAAATGAAAAGTGGGGGGAGAAGTAAAAAGTAAAAGACTTTATTTTTTAATTGTCGTTCGTAGTTTCCTTTGATTTTTAAAGGTATGCCTATGAGTATATCTACTTATACATTATAATTGAACATTAAACTTTTAATGTTCAGGTTAATGTTAAGGTTATAATTGAACATTAAAAGTAATGTTCAATTTTTACTTTTGAATATTATTGTGAAATATTCAAGATAGGACGGATTACCTTACAAAATTTCTCTTCTACCTGGGAGACAATATAAAAGCCACAATTCTGATCTAAGAATTAAGTGTTCTGCACATATCATACCTGCTATGTACTTTCAATGAGGTGAAAAAGTGAAAAGTCTAGGTAGGGTTTGGAGAGAAAGAGGGGAGACAAAATGGAGATGGGAAAATGGCATGAATAGATTGTCCACGCTTTGCACTTTTACTGAAGGATCTAGTGACAACCAGTAATTCCAAGTGTCTCAGAAAACCTTTTGTAAAACTTCTTGTAGAGTGTCACTTCCCAGCACCTGACATTTTGTTAAATATGCACTGGAAGACTCTTGAGGAAGGATTTTTGTAAGTCACTTACATTTTTTGAGCTTGAGTTTCCCCATCAATTAAATGGAAATAAGAAGACTTAGCTTTAACAATTTCTGTAAAGGCTAAATACATAACACATGAAAAGAAAGATTCCCTGGCTCAGGGAAAGTACAGAGGAAATATTTATATATTTTTATTAATCCAGTTTGAACATGTGGAATTGAGGCCAAGAGTGAGGAACTATGTCATCCAAGTTCACACAGTTAATTAGTAACACAATTAAACTTAGAACCCAAATCTTTTAATGCCAAGTCTAAAGCTCTTTTCTTTTAATAAGATAATACATTAATATCTTAAGGTTCCCTGACCCAGAAAATAAGACAGCCAATGAATGAGTTCCTTCTAAGTGTCCCAGTAAAAGGACCCTAAACTAACTCCCAGCTCTGGGAGCATGAAAAAGCTTCCTTATTATGTCTGGGAAACTTTTGCAGAGGGTGGTTTTGAAGGAGATCATTGAACTTTCCAAAGGGAAGAAGCTGAGTCAATGATTCCTACATGTTCCTTTAGGCTCTGAAATGACTTGGCCATGAGAGCTCATTAAATATTCCTTGTAGAATCAGCAAACTGCACTCCAGGTTTTGGTAAAGCAATGTTGGGGTACTATTGAATGAAGTTAACTGTGGGTGTTTAACGATTGGAACATAGAATTGGGACTAAATGAACAACTAAAGTTTGTACTATTTTGGGTTTAGATTTACCTCTTTCTCACATTTAATCATAGGATAAATTACAACCTTATATTCAATCAAAAGTTGTTTCATACTTATGTGAGGTATCAAGGGAATAGTTCAGAAATTCTGCCACATTCAAATTGGAAACCTGGATAGTGGCTGTTTGTATATGAATATACGTGGAACTGTAGAGATGACAAGCACAGCAGAGTGGGGGGTGGAGGTGGACAGAACTTTTTCCCCTTCCTTCTGCTTGGTAGTTTCTTAGGGAGTGTAAAGGAGCAATATAGAAGATATACAGGATTAAGAAACATACCATGCATTCTGTCTCACTCTTGGACACAACTAGTAAATTTATCACATAGGTGTCCAGATAAGCCAGTTTCAAAACGGGTTGCAAGTCACAGAAATAGTGATCAATCAAACTGGACCCACAGAAGGGTAATTTCAATGGTAGAAAATGCTGTGCTGAAGAATGGATGAAAGTGAGAATCACCAACACGATTCAAACACACTGGTTCGTGATGTGCTGCAGGATTTTTCTTACAAATGGCCACATAATGATCAAGGCCATGACGGAGAGCACAGACATCTCCAGACAACCAAAGAAATGGCCTGCAAAGCCCTGCGTCATGCAGTCATTATAGGAAACGGTGTTCTTTTAGCAAGGACCTCCTTAATCATTCTGGGGACCATGATTGCAGCGAAGCAGGCATAGCAAAGGACAGGTAGATTAGAAAGAAGTACACTGGACACCCCCAGAGGTCCAGCTTATTTTAACCATTCCCACAACGAGAAAGTTCCACCACAGTATTGTAAGAAACTGCAAATACTGCTTTCTGTTTTCCAGAATCTTATTTCAATCCAAATACAATGAATTCAGCCACACATTTCCTCATCACCGTATCAGAAGCTTAGGTAGAATTCAGTTGAAAAAGATTTAATCTTCAGTGAGAAGAAAAGAAGTGGCCTTTTAGGAAGTTCAGGGGGCTGAATTCTGAATTCTTTATTTCTGTTCCATGCTCTATTACATTTAATTGACTTCAGTGTGTGCCAAAATCCAGTATGAATCATTATAAATTACAAATGCCAGTGCCTCTGCAAGGTTGATCTATTGATTCAGAAACTGACTGTATTGGATCAACACATATGTCTTATGGAACAAAAGAAAATGTCTTTTACAAATTTTAATTCCTACAGAAACTGATAAACGCAGAGCTTGTAGTCTCTTTGGACGACTGATTAAATTGCTTTAAAAATTAAGTGACTGTACCTGCCCTACTTTACTAGAAATTCTTATAAGAATTAAAAAGAAAAAGAGAAGAATTTGTACTCATGCGTATATAGACATACATACACACATATTTTATATACTTTGAATTTTGACAATCGCTATTCCAATATGAAGAAGCACTAATATTAACAAAGAATCCCTTCAGAAGAAAATATGCTCAGTTCAGTTCACTGATTTTTATGTCTTTTTCTACCTGACTGCTTGAAGATCTTGGGTAAAATATGCTTTACAGTGAATCGACTTTGACTACCTTTTACTTATGCAACTTCATCTACATTGGTGGCTGTGATGAAACAAATGTCTGGATAACACTTTGATGCTTGCATAACAGAGTGAAACTATAATTTACTCCTTAATTTATCCCATGACTCAACTTAAACATGGAATACTGGGCTTCTCTGCCTATGATGCTACACTGCTATACAATTTCCAATATTCCAAATAACCTAAGTTGTGCTGTATTCATATATGCCCCTCTTTACTCTGAATTCCCCAAGATATTTCTTTTAAACATGGCTTGAAAAAACCCCATTAATTCCAACATACAGTTTTATAATTTTTCTATTTCAGATATTTGTACATGTATATTTCTCATCAAATATAGTTTACATAATGGGAATTATCATAAAAACCATTTAATATTCTGATATTCAATTAGAATTATTATAAGCTCTCTTTCCATATTGTTGTAACTTCCATATTTAATTATCAATTTTATGGTATGATAATGCACATATTTTTATAAATGCATTTATTTGACCATTTGCTCATTGATTAATTTATGATGTCTCCAATTTTCTTATAAATAACTGTTTCACAAACAACTTTACAGTAATATTCAAAGAGCAAATTGTTTCTCCAAGTGCTAGAATTTTCATTGTTATAGATGTGTATAAAATTATTTTTCAATATCATTGTACCCTTTGATTAACTCTATTTTACTATAGAATAATAAATGATTATGATAAAATGTTCAAGATAAGCAGAAGAATGTAAGAAGAAAAATAATCTTTCCTCCTATTAAATCAAGAATCCTTCTTTCCATATAAAATTACTCTGTTTCTTGATGATCTTTCCAGATATTTTCAATTAGTGTATTTGCATATGTGCATACTGTATCTTTTTTTTTTTTACATGGGCAGTCACCGGGAATTGAAGCCTGGTCTCCAGCATGGCAGGAGAGAATTCTGCCACTGCACCACCATTGCACCACCTTGCATCTTTATATTTTCTTTCATGTACAAGCATGGCCAATGTATCAGTGTTAATGATTTTGTATGAAAACTATTAAGTATTTAACTAATAGGCTGTCTTCTGACATTATCTAATTAAATCACTAGGTTAATAGTAATACAATTATATTTTTATTATTTTGATTAAGAAATTTATTACCAACAAAACATATTTTCTGAAAATTTGCCCTTCTGAGAATCATTTCTCTTTTGCCAGTTCATCTCTTTGATTCTTAGGTGTTAATCTAGTATGATAATCATTATGTACCTTAGTTAAGAGGTTAGCAGCTAAAGCCAGATGTGAGTCCAATCCGAGCTCCAGTATTTACAAACTGTGATCTTGGACAAGCCACTTTGGACAGAATAGGGCTACTAGGCAGATTAAATGAAAGAGCAATGTTCTGTAAAATAAACACTGGATAAGACTCAAGCTCTGCTTTTACTACTTTTCTGATTTTGCTTTTTCTCCATGTGTGTTGATTTCTCTTCTATAAAAGTTTTTCTTTTTCACACAGTCCAATTTGTAAGTTTTTCCATTGTAATTCAGTCCGTTTAAAAATAAATAAATCATCATATTTATTCTGTTCTGATACATAATCCCCTAATTGTCTTTTGTTTCAAACGAAAGTGAATAAAAATGAGCTGGAGTTATTAAGAGGAATGTGGAAAGTGCTCACCTCTTCTTAACACTTTCATATGAGTTTTTTGTTTGTTTTTCTTTACTTTTTTTGTTTTTGACATGCACAGGCTCGGGGAATCGGACCCGGGCTTCCGGCACGGTAGGCGGGAATTCTGCCACCGAGCCACCGTTGCTCGCCCAATATGAGTTTTATAATAAATGTAGAGAGCAGCATTAATTTTGTAAACCACCATGTGGGAGGTATTAGAAGAATAGAAACCATCTGCAGAGAGAGGAGTACAAGTCCCTAAAATACAGATACATCAGGGAGGAATTTGAAATCATGTATGAAATGAGCTATAACTTTAATTGGAGAAAGTTTGTTTTCAAACCTGCTTCTTTGAGACGCAAATGCTTCAAAGCTTTTTACTGAGAAGCATGTCAATGTACTCACCGCTGCCTAGAGTCTGAAGCCACGTTGCCTAGATTCAACTCCATCCTACTGCCCATCAGTGATGGGGCATTTAACAGTCCCTCTAAATCTCTGTGCATGATTTTATTCACCTTTAGAACAGAATTATAAAATAATAGACATGTCGGGGTGGCTGCAAGGTTAAATAATTTAATATGTATAAAGCATGTAGAAGTT
Organism: Myrmecophaga tridactyla; assembly: GCA_004026745.1. Classification (NCBI taxonomy): domain Eukaryota; kingdom Metazoa; phylum Chordata; class Mammalia; order Pilosa; family Myrmecophagidae; genus Myrmecophaga; species Myrmecophaga tridactyla. Next base: position 42,802 of record PVIY010012833.1, on the reverse strand, counting down.
GCAGGTATTCAGTGCCTGCAGTGGAGTAGTCCCTATGGGTTTCCCAAGAGATATTTTCGATTTTTGAAAAATATTCGTTCAAATAGTCTATTTGCCCATAATAAAGCTGTCAATTCCTTTGCTGAGTGGCTGAAAGCATATCAGTACTGTTGATGACACTATCTTTCTCATGGGAATCAGAGGATAGGTGGACAGTTCTAGACATCTTGAATAATGAAAAAGAGAAAAACAAAAAGTGTGTAACAGCAACAATAAAAGGAGTCATGAGGAGAGGAAAGTATCGAATAGGTCTTTGCTTGTGAAAATGTAAAACGTAAGCAGTAATAATGAAAACAGCTATTTAAAATTTCTCTAAGTTCTATAACATTTCACAATTAGTCAATAAGGGAAGGAAGGAAGGAAGACAGGAAAAAAAATAATTTTATAACATTTATTTTTAAATTGACTTATTAGTGTTTAATTTACATAGAACAAAATACCGTTTCTGAACATAAAGTTAGATGAGTTTTGAAAACTGCATGCACCCAGGTAGACAATGCTGCAGTCGAGATATAGAATATTTCCATCACGTCATAAAAAAACTCTTTCTTGTCACTTTTCAACCACCCCCATCTCAGTTTTCGCAATAACATCTTCCATTCACAGCCAAAAAATTATTTTTATTTCCCTTTAAACAGTGAAGGAAAAAAATAACTCTGGGAAACTATTTTCCCACCAAGGAGACCGTAATATATTTATATCTAAGTCTGTTACCTTCATATGTGCCTATTAGTATGACAAAAGAAGGTGAGGAAAAAATTCCTGGAAGTAAGAACATGAAATGAACAGCATTGTGGCTGGTTCCAAGCAAAAATGGAAACTTTTTTGGAGGACATCAAGTCCCAGGTCTGCTATAGCCTTAACTGCATATAGACCAGAATAGACTGATCCAACAGCCCCATCATTTGGAGTGGACTTGCTTATATTGATTGTCTCTGCAGTGATGCCCTTTTAGTACCTTACTGTTGACTTTTAAGAAGCAGACATTGGGCTGGGGGTAAATTCTAAATGAATGAAATGACTCCACCCCTAAGCCCCACCCTGCTAGGGCCTGGGCCACTCAAGTGTTAATTAAGGTGGAGACTTAGAACTAGAATCTTGGATTTCGTCTGCTTTTTGCCTGTTTGTTTTTTTACCATTTTTTATTTCCCCAGTACCTTCCACTGAAATGAATGAATTTCAGGCTTCTTTCTGTTTTCTACATTTTTATATTTGTGCCAACTTACTCCCTTCTCCCATTTCTTTTTCCCTAAAATGTCTCCTCTCTCCTTCCTGTTACGCACAGTCCTGGAAGACAGCAAACCTGAGACTAAAGGCTTAAGAGTCACTTTTAAATATTCTGTGTTTGCACCCATGAAACAACTGTATAAACTGCCCAAGTATACCTTTTCTTGATTTATACAATAAGGATCCACAAAATTGAGTAATTTCTATACCACTTAAAAAATTTCTTCAAGAACCTTATTCCTAACTTATAGTCTTAGCATAAATTATATAAATTTAATATTGCTAATTACATACAAATATTAGAATAGGTATAAATAACTCATGCTTTCTTGAAGCTCTTATGCAATCATAAGAGTTGTTAGCACGAGGTACTGAAGGTTATGATGAGAAGCCCTTTTTGAGTTTGGCATTCTCACACTACCTCTAATTTTATTGTTCTGAAATATTGTGAAATCATGGTTCAGCACAGAAAGGCACACCTATAACTCATTGAGTATCAGTGACTTTTGAACTTATCAAGACTATATTATGGTCTTTTCTTTTTCTGCCATAGATACAAGCACTATTTGTTACCATCAGAACAGCAAATAGGCGCAACAGAATATGATTTCAAATTGTTGCTTGGATGATCTAGAATGTGTTTTATGTATTCATTTGTATTTATTTAATGCAAATATTTTATTGATTTGTAACATATGTCTAAAAAAATTGCACAAAGAACAACAATACAGATAAATAAAACATCGCAAAGCTAATAAGCCAGGTAACCAGCACCGAGCTCGAGAAACATTACAAACATATTCCAGAAATCTGGTCTAGGGACCCATCTGGAGGTTGTAGGTTTCTGGGAAGTTACTCGAGTGCAGGGAACCTTTGTAGAATCTTATATATTGCCCTAGGTGTTCTTTAGAATTGGCTGGAATGGTTTCGGTTGGGGTTTGGTAAGCAATGATAGGTGGCAATGTCTAATTGAAGCTTGCATAAGAGTGACCTCCAGAGTAGCCTCTCAACTCTATTTGAACTCTCTCAGCCACTGATACTTCATTAGGTACGCTTCCTTTCCCCCTTTTGGTCAGGATGGCATTGTTGATCCCATGGCCAGAGCCAGACTTAACCCTGGAAGTCATCTCTCACACTGCCAGGGAGACTTTGATCCTTGGATGTCATATCCCATGTAGGGGAGAGAGCAGTGATTTCAGTTGCAGAGTTGGGCTTAGAGAGAGTAAGGCCACATCTGAGCAAAAAAAGAGGTCCTCTAGAAGTAACTCTTAGGCATACCTATAGGTAGGCTAAGCTTCTCTGCTACCTATATAGACTTCACAAGAGTAAGCCTGAAGATCAAGGGCTTGGCCTGTTGATCTGGGTGTCCCTAATGTTTGATACAACATCAGTGGTTTCCCCAGTGGTAAAGTTTAATAGTCCCATATTTTTCCCCATCCCTCAAAGGACTTTGCCAATACTTTTTGGTTATCTGCTTAACATATTCTGGGATGTATCCAGGCATTACATTAAGCTATACAGGATTAAAGCTTTATTATTATTCAGGGCTCCCTGTGTTTTAATTGTTCAAATGAGCTATCCAGACAGATTGAGTTAGATTATGTGCTACAGAAAATTTGGGATCCAGACAAAATAAACTTTTCTTCCTTTGATCTCAAAGAGTAGGTAGAACTCTGAAATATAGACAATGTCTTCTTTACCCCTGTGTTCTGAATTAACTTAATCCTGACCTGATAGGCATCATTCTTATTTCTAAGTACGAGGTTATATATATATTCAAAGCAGCTTCTCAAAATCCAGAAATAATAATTAACACTCCACACTAAATGTATCAGCTATAAGAGATTACAATCTAGGCCCCTGTTTTCTTAAAAGCATTTTCTAAAGGAGACCATATAAGAATTGTTCCTTCATTTCTGGCTTATTTTTGCCTCACTAAATGTCCTACAGGTTCATTCACATCATTGCATGCTGCACAACTTCATTCTTTTTTAGCTACACAATATTTCCCATAAGTGTACACCACTGTTTGCCAATCTACTTCTCAGTCAGTGCATCTTTCAGCCACTTGCATTCTTTTAGGCATCATGTATACTGCCCAAAGTCCACAGTCCACTGACACTCTCAATTTTAGATAATTTCACTGTTCCCAAGAGAAAGATAAAAATGAACACACCCTCGCCAAAAAGGAGATCTAAACCTTCCCTTAACTCTTGTCCCTCACCCCATTATTTACTGCTGGTTTTGCTGTGGTACTGCTGACATATTCTTTTCAAACACAGCCCATAGCATGCAATCACAATTTCCCACCTGTACCCTGGTGGGAAACTTTGTACACTTATCATATCTTTGAAGTAGTTCTTGCAAGTATTTATTTATATTTCTAGTGTTAATCAGTGCAACATGCAGGTCTATACAGCCCCTTTCAATCAAGTTCACCTTCAATTTGGTAATATTACTTATAGACCCACGAGAGAACAGGCTTCACTTCTGTCTATTCCTTTACATTTGAGTTCAACCTCCTTAGCTAACCATTCACCCATAACTAGCTTCTATGTATCTCTAAGTCCCCCCTTATTCTGTATTATAAAATCCAATTTTAGCTTTACTATGGCTATAAAAGTGGAATTATACAGCATCTATCATTTTGTGTCTGGATTATTTCACTCAGCATTATGTCCTCAAGGTTCATTCATCTTGTCATGTGCTTCAGGATGTTGTTTTGTCTTACTGCTGCATAATATTCCATCATATCTATATACCACATTTTGTTAATCTACTCATCTGTTGATGGGCACTTAGATTGTTTCCATCTTTTGGTGATTGTGAATAATGCTGCTATGAACATGAGTGTGCAAATGTCTATGTGTTACTGTTTTCAGCTCTTCTGGATATATACCAAGTAGTGCTACTGCTGGGTCATAGGGTTATTCGATATTTAGTTTCCTAAGAAACTGTGAAACTGTCTTCCATAGCAGTTGTACCATTATATGTTCCTGCCATCAGTGCATAAGTGTCCCAGTTTCTCCACATCCTCTTCAACATTTGCAGTTACCTTTGCTTAATAGCAGCCATTCTTATAGGTATGAGGTGGTATCCCATTGTAGTCTTCATCTGCATTTTCCTTATAGCTAATGAAAATGAGCATCTCTTCATGTACTTTTGAGCCATCTGCATTTGCTCTTCAGGAAAATGTCTATTTATATGTTTAGTCCATTTTATAATTGGATTGTTGTTCTTTTATTTTTGAGTTGTGTGATTTCTTTATGTATACAGGATGTCAAACCTTTGTCTGATGTGCAATTTCCAAATATTTTCTCCAACTGAGCCTCTTCACCTTTTGAAAAAGTCTTTTGAGGTGCAGAAGCATTTGATTTTGAGGAGTTCTATTTATCTATTTTTCCTTTTGTTGCTTGTGCTTTGGGTATAAAGTTTAGGAAGCTACGTCCTATTAGTATGTCCTGAAGATGTTTCCCTACATTTTCTTCTAGAAGTTTTATGGTGCTAGTTCTTACATTCAGGTGTTTGATCCACTTTGAGCTAATTTTTGCAAAGGGTGTAAGTAAGGGTCCTTTTTCATTCTTTTGGCTATTGATATACAGTTTTTCCATGTCCATTTATTGAAAATAGTATTTTGCCCTAGTTCAGTGGACTTGGGAGCCTTGTCAGAAATCAATTGACTATAGATTTGGTGGTCTATTTCTGCACTCTTGATTTGATTCCATCAGTCAATACTTCTATCTTCATGCCAGTACCATGCTGTTTTGACCACTGTGGCTTTATAATAAGTTTTAAAGTCAAGAAGTGTTAATCCTCCCACTTTGTCTTATTTTTTAGGATGCGTTTAGCTATTTAGGGTCTCTTTCCCTTCTAGATGAATTTGGTAACTAGCTTTTCCAAATCTTCAAAGTAGGTTGCTGGAATTTTGATTGATATTGCATTGATTTATAGATCAATCTGGGTAGAATTGGCATCTTAATTATATTTAAACTTCCTATCTATGAACAGGGAATGTTTTTCCACTTATTTAGATCTCCTTTGATTTCTTTTAGTAATGTTATGTAGTTTTCTATGTACAAGTCCTTTATGTCCTGTTCTAGTTTGCTAGCTGCCATAATGTGATATACCAGAAATGGAATAGGATTTATTAAGTTGCAAGTTAACAGTTCTAAGACCATGAAATTGTCCAAATTAAAGAAAGTCTGTAGAAATGTCTAAATTAAGGCACCAACAAGAGGTTACCTTTACTCAAGAAAGGCCAATGAAGTTAAGTGTTTCTCTCTCAACTGGAAAGCCACATGGTGAACACAGTCAGGGTTTCTCTGCCAACTGTAAGAGCACATGGTGAACATGGCATGTGCTAGCTTTCTCTCCAGGCTACTCGTTTCATGAAGTTCCTCTGGGGACCTGTTCCTTCTTCATCTCCAAAGGTTTCTGGTTGTGTGGTCTCTTGCTCTCATCATTTTCATGGCTCTAAAAAGGGATTCTCTCCAAAATGTTTCCTCTTTTAAAGGATTCCAGCAAGGCCAACCTGGAATGGGTGGAGTCACATGTCTCTCTAATCAAAAGTTAATATGCACAATTGAGTGAGTCACATCTTCATGGGAATAATAAAAAAGCTCCCAGTCAGCAAGATTGAATGAGGATTAAAGGATATGGCTTTTCAGGGACCCACCACAGATTCAAACCAGCATAAGTCTCTAGTTAAGCTCATTCCAAGGTACTTGATTCTTTTAGTTGTTATTTTGAATGGAATTTTTTGTTAACTGACTCCTCAGGTCATCGTTTGTGTATAGAAATTACTGATTTTCACACATTAATTTTTTATTTATTAAAGTGTGAAAATCAGTAATTTTCTATACACAAACAATATGTATAGAACTCAGCCACCTTACTGAATTTGTTTATTAGCTCAAGTAACTTTGTTTTAGATTTCTCAGGATTTTCCATGACAAGTATCATGTCATCTTCGTGTCATCAAATAATGAAAGTTTTATTTCTTTCTTTCCAATTTGGATGGCTTTTATTTCGTTGTCCTGTCTGATTACTCTAGCTAGAACTTCTAGTACAATGTTGATAATAGTAGTGACAGAAGGCATCCCTGTCTTGTTCCTAATTTTAGAGGGAAAGCTTTCAGTCTCTCTCCATTAAGCACATTGCTGGCTGTTGGTTTTTCATATATGCCCTTTATCATAGTGAGGAGGTTACCTTTGATTCCTATCTTTTGAAGTGTTTTTATTGGAAAAGGGTGTTGAATTTTGTCAAATCTTTTTCAGCATCGATTGAGATGATTATGTGATTTTTCTCTTTGGATTTGTTAATGTGCTGTAGTACATTAATTGATTTTCTTGTGTTGAACCATTCATGCATTCCTGGTATAAATCCCACTTGGTCATGGTGCATAATTCTTTTAATGTGTTGTTGGTTTCAATTTGCTAATATTTTATTGAGAATGTTTGTATCTATGTTCATTAGGGAGATTGGACTGTAGTTTTCCTTTGTTATAGCATCTTTACCCAGTTTTGGTATTAGAATGATATTAGCTTTATCACCATAAGTACATGGAATCTTAAATAAGGCGTGAGATTTTGTTGATTCGCCCAGGTTAGTGTGGTGTCCTGATAAATCCCAGAGTGATTTGAACATGAATAAAGAATTACTTGCAAACTCCTCTTGGGGGAATGGAGAGAAAGGAGGAAACATTCAACTTCCCCATTTGGAGAATTCCTGATATTCTCACAAGCAGTGTGGACAACCAAATCAATAGGCTAAGACCTTGATCTTTGGATTTTCCCTTTGCAGGATAAGCTAAACTCTTAAAATTAGACCTAGGAGTCACCCCCAGAGAACTCTTCTGTTGCTCATCTATGGACTCTCTCTCTCTCTAAGATGATATGGCAAGCAAACTCACTGCCCTTCCCCTCTACATGGGACATGATGATCCCAGGGTGTAAACCTCCCTGGCAACGTGAGACAGAAATCCTGGGATGAGCTGGGACTCAACATCAAGAGGTTGAGAAAAACTACTTGACCAAAGGGGGGAAGAGAAAAAGAGACAAGATAAAGTGTCAGCGGCTGAGAGATTTCATATAGAGTCAAGAGTTTATCCTGAAGATTATTCTTACATGTTACATAGATATCTCCTTTTTAGTCTATGGTTTGTTAGAGTGGTTAGAGGGAAATACCTGAAACTTTACAGCTGTGTTCCAGTAACCATATTTCTTGAAGATGATTGTACAATGATATAGCTTTTGCAGTGTGACTGTGTGATTGTGGAAAACTTGTGTCTGATGCTCCATTTACCTATGGTATGGAAAGATGAGTAAAAAATATGGATAAAAATTCAACAAATAATAGGGGGAACAAAAATTAAAATAGATTGAGTAGATTGAAATAACTAGTGACCAATGAGAGGGAGGGGTAAGGGATATGGTATGTACGAGTTTTTTCTTTTTTCTTTTTTATTTCTTTTGCTGGAGAGATCAAATGGTCAAAAAATGATCATGGTGATGAATACACCAAGTGATGATATTGTGAGCCATTGATTGTACACCATATATAAAATGTTTGTATGTCAAGAATACTTGTATGTTTGTTGTTTACAATAAAAGTATTAAAAAAGGAATGACATTAGCTTCATAAAAGGAGTTAGGTAGAATTCTTTTTACCTCAATATTTTGGAAATGTTTGAGCAGGATTGGTGTTAGTTCGTCATGGAATGTTTGAAAAAATTCCCCTGTGAAGCATCTGGCCCTGGGCTTTTCTTTGTAGGAGGATTTTTGACGACTGATTGAATCTCTTTATTTGTGATTGGTTTGTTGAGATCTATTTCTTCCTGAGTCACTGTAGCTTGTTTGTGTGTTTCCAGGAATTTGTCCATTGCATCTATGTTGTCAAGTTTGTTGGCATATAATTGTTGATAGTATCCTCTTATGATTTCCTTTATTTCTTCAGGGTTTGTGGTAATATACCCCTTCTCATTTCTGATTTTGTTTATTTGCATCTTCTTTCGTTTTTCTTTGTGAGCCTTGTTAATGGCTGACCAATTTTATTGATTTTCTCAAAGAACCAACTTTTGGTTTTATTGATTCTTTCTATTGTTCTTTTGTTCTCCCATTCATTTAACTCTGCTTTGATCTTTGATATTTCTCTTCTCCTATTTGCTTTGGGGTTATTTTGCTGTTCTTTCTCAAATTTCTCCAGGTGAGCAGTTAAGTCCTCAATTTTTGCTCTGTCTTGTTTTTTATATAGGCATTTAGGGCAATAAATTTCCCTCTCAGCACAGCCTTTGCTGCCTCCCATAAGTTCTGATATGTTGTATTCTCATTTTTATTCATCATCAGATAGCCACTGATTTCTCTAGCTATTTCTTCTTTCACTCACTGATTGTTTAAGAGTGTGTTATTTAATCTCCATATATTTGTGAAACTTCTCATTCTTTGGTGGTTATTGATATCCAGCTTCATTCCATTGTGATCAGAGAAAGTACTTTGAATAATTTCAATGTTCTAAAATTTATAAAGACCTGTTTTGTGCTCCAGCATATGATCTATCCTGGAGAATGTTCCATGAGCACTAGAGAAGAATGTATATCCTGGTGTTTTGGTGTGTAATGACCTACATATGTCTGTTAAGTCTAATTAATTTATCAAGTTGTTTAACTTCTTTATTTCTTTGTTGATCTTCTTTCCCTCTGGTTGTTCTATCTATATAGGAGAGTGGTGTATTGAAGACTACTACTATTATTCTTGAAAAATATATCACTCCTTTCAGTTTTGTCAGTGTCTGTCTCATGTACTTTTTAAATTTCTTCATGGGCAGGCACCAGGAATCGAATCTGGGTCTCTGGCATGGCCAGCAAGAACTCTGCCTGCTGAGCCACTGTGACCCAGCCAGTCTCATGTACTTTTGATCTCCTTGACTGGGGGCATGAACATTCATGATTATTATTTCTTCTTGGTGAATTTATTATTTATTAATATAAATATTATATTAATAATTAATATTAATTATTAGTTTATTAATAATAATATAGTGTCCTTTGTCTCTTATGGTATCTTTACATTTAAAGTCTACTTTGTACAATATTATTATAGCTACTCCAGCTTTCTTTTGGTTACAACTTACATGGAACATTTTTTCCCATCCTTTCACTTTCAATCTATTCATATCCTTGTGTCTAAGATGGGTCTCTTGTAAACAGCATATAGCCGGATTATAATTCTTAATTCATTCTACCCATCTGTATCTTTTAATTCATAAATTTAGTCCATTAACATTAAAAATTATCACTGAAAAGGCATTTCTTAAGTCCACAATCTTACCTTTTAGATTTTATTTGTCTGAGCTATATATTCTTTTCCCTCTTTCTCTTTACCCTTATTGGTACTCTTCAATTCTGTGCCCTCCTCCAGACTTCCCTCTCTTGTCTTTTTTTTTTTTTTCAACTGGCAGAACTCCCTTTAGTATTTCTTGTAGGGCCAGTCTCTTGTTGACAAATTCTTTCAGTATTTGTTTGTTTGTGAAAATTTTAATAATCTATGTAGTAGATTATTTTTCTCTTGCCAGTTTCAGGATTTTCTGCTTCTCTTCAACATTTGACAGACTGGTTAGTATGTGTCTTGGGAAATATCTATTTGGATTTATTCTATTTGCAGTTTGTTGAGCTTCTTTGGCTTGCATATTTATACCCTTCATAAGGGTTGGGAAGTTTTTCCCCATTATATTCTCAACTAATCTTCCTAGCCATTATTCTTCTCTTCTCCTTATGGGACACCAATAATTCTTACATTTGTGTGCTTTGTTTTGTCCATCATTTTCCTGAGATCCAATTCAACTTTTTCCATCTTTTTTTGCCATTTGCTGTTTTGAGTGTTTGGAATCAGTTATCCTGTCCTCTAGTTTGCTTATTCTTTCTTCTGCCTCTTCAAATCTCCTGTTGTATGTCTCTAATATGTTTTTTTATTTTGTCTACAGCATCTTTAATCTCTGTGATAAAATAAATATCTCTGTTATTTTTCTATTCATTCAAATTCATCTTTATGTTCTTCTAGTATCATTTGATCTCCTTTATGTCATTAGCCATCCCACTTATTTTATTTAATAGAGCTATATGAACATCTTTGAGTAGTTGTTCCACTGTCTGTGTCTCCTCTGGTGTTTTAAATTTGGTTGTTAGGCTGGGCTATATCTGTCTGCATCATGATATGCTTAGTGATCTCCTGCTGTCTTTGTAGCATGCAAATATCTTGATTGGTTTATTTTGGAAGTTGATTTCCTTCAGTAGTCTAAAGTTTTGTACTTGTGGGGTGGATGTGGAGCAGGATATGGGGTGCGGTGCGGGGCACAACAGTGCGGTGATGCATTGCAGTGCAGGTAGAGGCACAGGTTGGGGATGTTACACTGGTGCCTGAGAGCAGGGTGCCCAGCAGCTGGGAGGATGTGGTTGTGTGGGTGCATGGGTCTGGGGGATTGGGCCCTGGGGTGCACTGGTCTAGGGTGTGGGACCCTTTGTGTGCATGTGCAGAGATCAGGGTAAGCATGTCTGTGTTGCACCTGCATGGGCTGGGGGCAGATGTGGCCCAGCTGCGCAGGTCAGCACTTGCCCAGAGCTGGGGGATGTAACTGGGTGTCATGTGCATGTGCAGATCTGGGAGTGGCATAAACTGATGTACATGTGTGCAGAGCTCAGGGCAGGTGGGGTGGAGTTGCATGACTGTATGGGCTGGGGGTGGATGTAGCCTGGGTGTGGTGGTAAGTGCCTGTAGCCTTTATTCACTGGTGACCACCTGGAGGGGGAAGGATGGGGAAGGTAGGGCTCAGGAGGGGTGGGGCAAGAATATGCTTGTGCAGAAGAGGTGGGTTGGGTCAGGGCAGACAGGTGAAAGCTTGAGGTTGGGGGTGTGGGCGGGTATGCATGCACGGTGCTTGGAGCACAGGGAGGGGGGTGGGTGGCGAGGCTCAGGTGCAGGGGTGTGGGGTTAGTCGTGGGTCATGGGGCTGTGTATGTTAGGGTAGCACATTAAAGGAATGTGGTTTGGCTTACTTTCTAGTCCCAATCTTCCTGTCTGTGCACTCCTGAGGGCTCTGGGCTTCCGTATTAGGCTGTTAGCACCAGCTGGGCAGTCTCTGGTTCTTTGCTTCTCAGTTCCTCCACATTGTTTTTTTGGCTTGGGCAGGCACTGGGAATCAAACCCCAGTCTCTGGCATGGCAGGTGAGAACTCTGCCTGCTGAGCCACCGTGGCCTGCCCAGTTCCTCCACTTTTGCAACCAGAGCCTCTCCATGTGGTGCAGGAGATCCTCCCAGGTCACTTGCACCCTGGAATTGCTGTCTCAGTCGCCCTCCCACCCCTTCTCTAGCTGTTCCTTGTAGCAGGAGTGAACTCAATCTATCCTATTCCACCATCTTCCCAGAATTTATCTCTCATAACTTTTTTACTTAAAGTCTAATTTCTGTGATATTAATAAAGTCCTTCCATGTCTCTTTGCTTTACCATTTACATGCTGTCTTTTAAATTACATAGAAATAAAAGGAGATAAAACACAATATCTATAGCCTATATATTTACCTATGTAGTAACTGGTGTTCTTTATTATATTAATTGTGGATTTACAGAAAAATCATGCATAAAATACAGGGATCCCATATTATACCCTATTATTAATAGCTTGTGTTGGTGTGGTGCATTTGTTATAATTTTTTTTTCACATGGACAGGCACCAAGAATCGAACCCGGGTCCTCTGGCATGGCAGGAAAGCATTCTTGCCTGCTGAGCCACTGTGGCCCGCCCTTTTTGTTATAATTTATGAGAGCATATTTTAAAAATTTTACTTTTAACTGTATGTAATCCATGGTTTAAATTAGGCTTTACTATTTGTGTTGTGCAGTTCCATGGAATTATAAAAAAATTTATTCTAGTAACATATGTGCAGACCATAATTTCCCCTTTCTACATTCAAATATATAATTCAGTGCTGTTAGTGACATTCAAAATGTTGTGTTGCCATCATAGCTATTACCAAAATACTATCCATTATCACGTTTTTTCCGTCACCCTAGTAAAATATCTGTACATTTTAAGCCTACCTCCACTCTATATCCTGGTAACTTATGGTCTAGATTCTGACTTGTTGAGTCTACTTATTCTAATTATTTCATATTAGTGATATCATACAATATCTGCTCATAGGCATATAGTTTATTTCATCCCACATAGTAAATTGATATCTCCCAGGTTCATCCTTGTTGTTGCATATATCAATATTTCATTGCTTTATACAGCTGAAAAATATTCCATTGGCCGCGTATTGCTTATCCACTCATAGGTTTATGGGCACTTGGTTTACTTCCATCTTTTGCCATTTGTGAACAATGCTGCTGTGAGGATTGGTGTGCAAATATGTATTCAAGACCCTGCTTTCACTATTCTTGAATTGGGAAGAAGTGGGGCTGCCAGGTCATATAGTAATTCTATACTTAACTTTCTGAGGAACTGCCAAACTGTTTTTGTACCATTTTACTTTCCTACCAGCAGTAAAGGTGAATTTTCATTTCTCCACTTCCTCTCCAGCACTTGTAATTTTCTGTTTTTTTTTAATGTTGGTCATTCTAGTGGGCATATAATGGCATCTCATTGTGGTTTGGAATTGCATTTCCCAGTTTGCTAATGATGCTGAGCATCTTTTTTTTGGCCATTTGTATATCTGTTTTGGAGAAATTTCTATTCAAGTCTTTCACTCATTTTTTTAATTGAGTTGTCTTTTTGTTGTTAAGTTGAAAGATTTCTTTTTATATTCTGGTTATTAAACTATTATTAGTTATGTGGTTTCAAAATATATTCTCCCAGTGCTTAGGCTGTCAACTTTATTTCTTTATTTGGCTTCTATATACTCTCATACCATTTTATTTCAGCCCAAATGACTTCCTTTAGCATTTCTTGTTGAGTAGGGGTGATAATGATGAGTGTCCAATGTGTTCAGTTCTTGTTATTTTGGGGATATATTCATGTTTGAAGAACAGTTTTGGCAGATATAATTCTCTGCTTGAAATTTCATTCCCGTAGCACTTTAAATATGTCATCAAAGTGCTGATGGTTCCCAAAATTTCTGAAGAGGAATTGCTTGCTAATTTTATTGAAGATCCACTTTCGAAATTCTCTCATGGGGTGCAGACCCTGAAAATAAACAAGGACCCTAAAATAAACAGCCAGGCCATCTGGCTTGTGACTGTGACCACGCGGATGAGGAAAAAAGTGCTATTCTTGTGGAGAATTTGGACACGTTCAAAATGACTGCACCAAAGTGAAGTGCTTTAGGTAGGGTGTGACTGGCCATGTAGCCATGAACTGCAGCAAGACAAGTGAAGGCAACTGCTACCACTGTGGCAAGTCAGGGCACCTTGCAGGGGAATGCACAATTAAGGCTACAGCTTATTTATTTTTCCTTTGTTTCCCCTCCTTTTTCTGATTGATGGTTGTATTATTTTCTCTGAATCCTCTTCACTGGCCAAAGGTTGGAAGATGGAGTCTACTTCCAGGCCAGTGAGCTTTACTTGCCATGTAAAAGGAGGAAAGGGATGGAAAAAACGGACTTTTTGCATTTAACCACACAGAAAAGTTTATGTTTAGTTTGGTAGAGGTGTTATGTATAATTCTTTGTTAAAGAACTGCCTTTTCTTGCCACTAGTGAATAGGGATTAATGAATGGGAAGAGTTGAGTCAGACCAGGAAGGCCATCCTGGGTTTCTTGAATATCTTCCCATAGGAGGTGAAACCAATTCTGGAAGTGTCTGTGAACTTCCATACGTAGCTTTATTTTAGCATAATGATGGCCTTGGATAGTCTGACCTCAGTAGCTATTAGATAACATCAAGTAACATCTGTATCAGGCCCTCCATAGAGCATACTGTTGAGTGGGAGTAAACAAAATAAAAAAGACAAACATGTGAATTAATGGCTGTGTGAGAGAGAAATAGAGATAAAAGCCAAAACAGGAACAACTTCATCATGTTGATGCTAGATGTACAGATGGTGATGGCAAAGGTTTAGAGCACATTTTTGCCAAAGAATAAATCTAAAACCCAGAGTAAACATCGATGCTCAGAGTTAGCATAATTTGGAGCTCTTCAGGATTTGCAGAGAAATGCATTTTCACAGAAATTGAGATGTTATTTTTGTATACTGTATCACTTAGATGTTTTATTTGCTGTAATCAGTTTTTAAAAGTCAGGTGGGAAAAGTAACCAAAGTCCTAGAAAATAGAAATGTAATTTTAAACTATCCAAAAAAGCTGGAGGAAGAAGGAGAGTTTGACTAAAGTTCTCATGTTTGTCTCAAATTTTCATTAATGTATATAGTGCAAAATGCCATATTAAAGAGGGGAATGTGGAAGGCTGAAAAAAAAAAAAGATTCTCTCATGGCTTTTGTCTTTTGAAAGTTTGATTATAATGTATATCAGTGTGGACTTCTTCAATTTTACTCTACTTGTAGTTCCTTGTACTTCTTGGAGGTATAGAATATTGCTTGCCTCACATTTGGGAAGGTTGTTGTCCATTATTTCTTCAAATATTTTTCCTGTCCTTTACATCTCTCTTCTTTTTGTATAGGACTCTTATTATGTTGGTGTACTTAAAAATATGCCACAGACCCTTATGTTTTGTAAATTTTTCTTATCCTTTTTTTCTTTCTCCTCCTTAGAGTGAATTGTCTCATTTGGACATTAAAAAATATTTTTATTGTGACATACAACAGATATACAAAATAGTGATACATCTCAGAGTACTTTATTTTTATTTTTAAATTTTTATTATTTTTTATCTTTTCAGATTAAAAAAATTTATTTATTAATTAAAAAATAAACAAAATAAAACAACATACATAATCAGTAATTCACAATATCATCACTTAGTTGCATATTCATCATTTCTTAGAACATTTGCATTAATACAGAAAAAGAAATAAAAAGACAATAGAAAAAGAAATAAAACGAACACAGGAAAGAAAAAAAAAGGATTATACCTACCATACCCCTTCCCCCTCGCTTTCATTGATCACTAGCATTTAAACTAAATTTATTTTAGCATTTGTTCCCCCTATTATTTATTTTTATTCCATCTGTTCTACTCCTTTGTTGACAAGGTAGATAAAAGGAGCATCAGACACAAGGTTTTCACAATCACACAGTCACATTGTGACAGCTGTATCGTTATTTAATCATCCTCAAGAAATATGGCTACTGGAACACAGCTCTACATTTTCAGGCAGTTCCCTCCTCCCTCTCCATTACAACTTGAATAACAAGATGATATCTACTTGATGCATAAGAATAACCTCCAGGATAACCTCTTGACTCTGTTTGGAATCTCTCAGCCATTGACACTTTGTCTCATTTCCCTCTTCCCCCTTTTGGTGGAGAAGGTTTTCTCAATCCCTTGATGCTAAGTCTCAGCTCATTCTAGGGTTTTTCTCAATCTCTTGATGCTGAGTCTCCGTTCATTCCAAGATCTCTGTCCCACGTTGCCAGGAAGGTCCACACCCCTGGGAGTCATGTCCCACGTAGAGAGGGGTAGGGTGGTGAGACTGCTTGTTGTGTTGGCTGGAGAGAGGGGCCACATCTGAGCAACAAAAGAGGCTCTCTTGGGGGTGACTCTTAGGCCTAAATTTTAAGTAGACTTGACCTATCCTTTGCCGGGTTAAGTTTCATATGAACAAACCCCAAGACCGGGGGCTCAGCCTATAGCTTTGGTTGTCCACACTGCTTGTGAGAATATCAAGAATTCAACTTGGGGAATTGAATTCTCCCCATTCTTACCACTCCCTGAAGGGGGTTTTGCAGATAATTTCCCACTCACTGATTGAATCACTCTGGGATTCATTGGGGCATCACTCTGGACAAACAAGCAAAATCTCATGTCCTACCTGAGATTCCAAGTACTTATGCATTCAATCAAACTATCTACATAAGTTATATTAGGAAATGCACTAGTCAAAATATAAATTTTGTAGCTAATAAACATTTTTTGCTTTAGTCTCACACAGAAGGTGACATTTTAAAATATTAATTACCATCTATTTTCAGTACCCTGCAATAATGACATTCCTTTGTTCTTCCTCATGCAAAAACATTTTTAAAATTGTACCTTGTACATTTCACTATTATTATACACTCTAGGCATTCCTAGATAATACCATCTCAATCTTTAACATCTATCTTTCTTTCTGATTTCATTTATGTCCCCAGCCCTCCTCCCTCTATCATTCTCATATGCAGCTTCATTCAGTGTTTTACCATAATTATATTACAGTTAGGGAGTATTGTGCTGTCCATTTCTGAGTTTTTGTATCCAGTCCTGTTGCACAGTCTGTATCCCTTCAGCTCCAATTACCCAATATCTTACCCTATTTCTATTTCCTGATGGTCTCTGTTATGAACAAAATATTCCAAGTTTATTCACTAATGTCAGTTCACATCAATGAGACCATACAGTATTTGTCCTTTAGTTTTTGGCTAGTCTCACTCAGCATAATGTTCTCAAGGTCCATCCATGTTGTTACATACTTCATGAGTTTATTCTGTCTTAAAACTGCATAGTATTCCATCGTATGTATATACCACAGTTTGTTTAGCCACTCATCTGTTGATGGACAATTTGGCTGTTTCCATCTCCTTGCAATCGTAAATAATGCTGCTATAAACGTTGGTGTGCAAATGTCCATTTGTGTCTTTGCCCTTATGTCCTCTGCATCTCAGAGTACTTTTAACCAGTGGTTATAGAACAAATTTCAAGGTACGTTTTAGGTTATAGTTCCGTAATTTCAGGTATTCTATTTTAGCCTCTGTAAGACACTGGAGACTAAAAAGAAATATCAATATACTGATTCAGTAGACATACTCATTTGTTAAATAAATGACTTTTTTGGATAGTTTAATATTACATTTCTATTTTCTGGGACTTCTGTTACTTTTTCCATCTGACTTTTAAAAACTGATTACAGTTTCCTCTGTTATAACTACTCCTTCTCCTTTGATCCTTCTTCCAATTCTTAGGGGTATTTGGGAAATGAACATTCTAACTTCATGTTTAAAAGGGGTATTGACATTATGGGGTAGGGGATGGAACTAGCTGATGTTTTTGGAAAGACTGAACTCTGGGTTTCAGGGCTTATCTGGCCTAGGAACCATCTAGAGAGAGATTTTAGGTTTCTGAAAAATAAACTTAGTGAGTGAGATTTTTATAAAGTCTCAGATAGAGTCCTGGGCATTCTTTAAAGTTTGCAGGTTACCTTTGTTTGGAGCTTGGCATACCATGGCAATTAGCAATATCTAGCTGAACTTGCATAAAAGTAACATCCAGAATAGCCTCCCAACTCTGTTTGAAATCTCTTAGCCACAGATACCTGAGTTTGTTGCATTTCTTTTCCCCCTTTTGGACAGGAAGGCATTGTCCATCCCATGGTGCCAGGGCAAGGCTCATTCTGGGAATCATGTTCCACATTACCAGGGAAACTTACATCCTTTGATACTATGTCCCATGTAAAGGTGCGGGTAATGATTTTACTTGCAGAGTTGGGCTTTCAGAGAGAGACCACATCTGAGCAAAATTAAAAAAAGTTTCTCTGGAAATAACTCTTAGGCATGATTATAGTTAGGCTTAGCTTCTCCATTATACAAAGAGGTTTCCTAAGAGCAACTCTCAGGATCAAGGTCTTGGTCTATTAACTTAAGAGTCCCTTATGTTTGACAGTGTCAGGGATTTCTCAAGTATGAAAATTTAATAGCTCCATGTTTTTTTCCAGTCCTTCAAGGGACTTTGCCAATATTTTTAATTATCTTCTCAACATACTCTGGAATGTATCTGTGTATTACATTAAGCTTTACAGCATTGCAAGACCTTGTTCTCAATTCTAGGCTCCATGTGTTTAGATTGTTTAACTAAACTGGCCAGACAGGTTAAGTTAGATTGTGTGCTACAGAAAATTTAGATTTCAAACAAACAAACAAAAACCTTCTTTTCCTTTGGTCTCATACAGTGGGTGAAGTTCTAAAATACAGGCAATATCACCTTTACACCATATTCTGATTTACCTTAGTCCCAACCAGATCAGCTTCATTCTTATCTCTTATAAAAGGCTGATCTCTTTTTTCAGCTTCTTTAACAGTTGGTGTATGTTGGAATGCTGACTAAGAGCCTCAGAACTCCAACTCTGTGCTTAAGTGTAACACAGGTCTCAAAGTTCTATGAAAATACCAGGTTATACACATATAATACAGCATCTCAGCCTCTCATTTGAAGCTCAGGAATAAATGTGACTGCTGTAAGTGCTTACAATCTAGGCACCAGTTTTCATATAAGTATTTTCTAAAAGAGACCATAAAATATTTTTCATTTTGTTTCTGGCTTATTTAGCTCAACATAATGTCCTCATGGTTCATTTACCTCATTGCCTGCCTCATGATTTTGTTCCTTTCTGTAGCCATACAATATTCCATCATATGTACACACCATGGTTCTTCCTTCTGATTCTCAGTCAATGTACTCATTAGTTGTCACTAACATTTGGGTATCATGAATAAGGTCATTATAAACATCAGTGTGCAAATGTCCATTTGAGTCCCTGCTTTCAGTTCTTGCAAGTATATTCCCAGTAACAGGATTGTCTAATCACATGGCATCCCTACATTGAGTCTCCTGTGGATCCACTGCATTATCCTCCACAGGGGCTGTTCTATTCTGCTACCCTACCAATGTTGAATAGGTATACCTCTCTCTCCACATTTTCTCTATAACTTGATTCTTTCTGTTTATTTATGTATTTTAAATCTGCATATTTGTTGAGATATATTCAAATAAATATCCACACTTAGTTGTACAATCATCACCCTTAGACAATTTTCATTGCTCCAAAGAGAAAAATCACGGATAGACACAGCGACACCAAAAAGAAAATCCAAAACTCCCCTTAACTTTTGTCCATCCCCAAGTATATACCCATACTATTTTTGTGGTACTAGTGATATTTTCCTGTTAAGTATAGATGATATCATGCAATAAGTAGTCTTTTTCCACACACTCCTCTATAATTATTAAGCTTTTGTACAAATGTCATACTTTGAAGTAGTTCATGCAAGAATTTATTTACTTTTGTAGTGCTAACTGGTGAGGTATTTGGCTCTAAACAACCCCTTTCAATCATACTGATCTTCAACGAGGCACTATTCATTATAAACCAACTAATGGATTACCATCACCTCTATCCATTTCCTCATTTTTAAGTTCAGTCTCACTAACTAGCCTGTACATATTAGATAAGTATTTCCCCTTCTCTAGCTTTTCTCTATCACTAGGTCCCCTATATTCTACATTTTAAGAATCTGAGTTCTGACATTTAACCTTAGATTGTTTCCATCTTTTGGCAATTGCAAATAATGCCACTATGAACAACATCTGTTTGTAACATTGCTTTCAGCTCTACTGGATATATACCAAGTAGTGGTATTGCTAGGTATTACATTAATTCAATATTTAATTTGGTGAGGGACCACCAAACTGTCTTCCACAATGGCTGTACCATTATATACTCCCACCCAGCAGTAAGTAAGTGTTCCAGTTTTCTACGTCCTCTCCAACATTTGTTTCCTGTTTGTTTTATGGCAGTCATTCTTGTAGGTGTGAGATGAGATCTCATTGTGGTTTTGATTTTCAATTCTTTTATTGAAAATCAAATGAAGTGTAATGAAGATGAACGTCTTTTCATGTGCTATTTAGTCATTTGTATTTCCTGTTTGGAAAAATGTCTATTCATATTTTTTGCTCATTTTATAATTTGGTTGTTGGGATCATTGGTTCTTTTGTTGTTGAGGTGCATGATTTCTTTGTATATACTGGATATCAAACATCATCAGATATATACATGAGAAAAATATTTTTTCTTCCATTTAGTTGACTGCCTCCTCACCTTTTTGACAAAATACTTTGAAGCAGAGAAACATTTGATTTTGAGGAGTTCTTTTGTATGTATTTTTTCTTTCGTTGCTTACGCTTTGGTTGTAAAGCCTAAGAAGCTACTTCCTATTACTGAGTCTTGAAGGTGTTTCTTTATATTTTCTTCTAGGAGTTTTATAGTACTGGCTCTTATATTTAGGTCTTTGATCCACTTTGAGTTATTTTTTTATAGGGTGTGAAGTAGGAGTCCTCCTTCATTCCTTTGGCAATGGATATCCAGTTCTCCCAGGCCCATTTATTGAAAAGATTATTCTGTCCCAGGTCAGTGGGTTTGGGGGCCTTGGTGAAGATCAATGGACCATATATCTGGTAGTCTACTTCTGAACTTTCAATTCTATTCCATTGATCAATATGTCTATCTATGAGCTAACACAATATTGTTTTGACTACTGTGACTTTATAATAAGCTTCAGAGTCAGGAACTTCATTCTTCTTTTTTAGGTTGTTTGGTTATTTGAGGTCCTTTTCCCTTTCAAATAAATTTGGCAATTAGCTTTTCCAAGTCTTAAAATAAGTTGTTGGAATTTTTATTGGGATTGTATTCACTATCTATATCAATTTGGGTAGAATTGACATCTTAACGACATTTAACCTTCCTTATCCATGAACATGGAATATCTTCCCACTTATTTAGGTCTTCTTTGATTTATTTTAGCAAGGTTTTGTAGTACTCTTTATATAGGTCCTTTATGCCCCTGGTTAAGTGTATTCCTATATACTTGACTCTTTTAGTCACTATTGTGAATGGAATTTCTTTTCTTAATTGCCTCCTTGGCTGGGTCAATACTAGTGTATAGAAACACTGTTGATTTCTTCATGTTACTCTTTAGTATTTCTTGTAGGGCCCATCTATTGTTAACAAATTCTCTCAAACAAATTCAGCATTTGTTTGTCTGTGAAAATTTTAATTTTCCCCTGACTTTGGAAGGACCACTTTGCTGGATAAAGAATTCTTGACTGTAAATTTTTCACCTTCAGAATCTTAAGTATATCCTACCACTGCTTTCTCATTTCCATGGTGCCTGTTGAATAGTCACCATTTACCATGACCTAGTGACAAAATACATCAGACAATTGGGAGAAACCAAAATTTGTAACTTTATTTCATCATATTAATGATATTATGTTAGCTGGTGATACTTTCTCAGAACTAAGAGAGGTGTCAGAGACTTTAATATCCCATATCAAGAGCTGGGAATGGACAATCAACACAACAACCTACAAGGCCCTGGCCATGCTGTCAAATTCTGGTGTATTGGATGGTTGAGTAAGACAAAAACTATTGCTTCTGCAGTAATTGACAAGGTACAATGTTATCCTACACAGCATGCACCAAAGCAGCTGTGCTGGTTTGAAAGGATTATATACCCTAGAAAAGCCATGGTTAATCCTGATCCAATCTTGTGGGAACAATCATTTCTTTAATCCCTATTCAATAATGTAGGTTGGAATCTTTTATTAGATTACCTCCATGAAGATGTGACACACCCAATTGTGGGTATTAATCTTTTGATTAGATGGCGGTGTGACTCCACCCATTCCAGGAGGGTCTTGATTAGTTTACCGGAATCCTAAAAAGAGGGAGCATTTGGAGAGAACAACAGAGCCTTGAGAGAAGAGAGCCAGGAGGACCATGAGAGCCCACGCAGCCAGAGACCTTTGGAGATGAAAAAGGAAACTGCCCCTGGGGGAGCATCATGAAACAAGAAGCCTGGAGAGAAAGCTAGCAGATTGTCCCCATGTTCCCCACATGCCTTTCCAGTTGAAAGGGAAACCCTGAACTTCATCGGCCTTTCTTGAGTGACGGTAATCTCTTGTTGGTGCCTTAATTTGGACATTTCTGTAGCCTTGCTTTAATTTGAACATTTTTGCAGACTTAGCACTATAAACTTGCAACTTATGACATTCCCCTTTTTAAAAGCCCTTCCATTTCTGATATATTGCCTTCTGTCAGCCAGCAAACTAGAATAGCAACTAATGTCCTTTCTGGGACTACTAGGATATCAGAGACCTTTTATATTAAAGCCATTGTATATACTATTAGAAAATGCTGCACTTGGAAATGGGATGACCCTCAACAGATTTCTTCTGAAAAAGCAAAAAGGGGAATAGCACAAGCAAAGCACTAAGGGGGGTAGATCCTCATTTACCATGTGAATTGGATGCCTACCACTGGCATTGGCTACAGGTAGGGTTTCTGGCAAAGGCAACATTCTAAATGAGTGCTACTAGGGTTCTAGTCACAACTATGGAAAGGGGCAGAATTAATACATAGCCCTTAGAAAAGCAACTATGTGCTGCATATAATGCTCTATTTTAAGTGGAAGTTCTTATGCAGAACTGTCCCAACCTTGAGGATGGCATTCCCTATACAGGGGTGGATTATGGATACAGCCAATAAACCGCACTCTGGCAGTGCTCAATTAAGTACCTTAACAAAGTGGGAAGCTTAGTTGTTGCAGTGTAGTCTTTTCAAATACCAGCCCTTTTAGTGCCAAGATGCACAAAATTTTAAGACCAGTGGCATATATAGAAGATTCAACAGCTAAAATTGTCACACCTGAATTAGCTATTGAGTTACTCACTATAGAGGAAACAAGAACAATTCCTGAGTCCACTTGGTATACTGATATATCAGCTAGTGGGCAATCTTCCACATGGACAGCAATAGTGGTACAACCCAGTGCTGCACTATATATGTGGGTGACTGGCACTATGCAAAGCAACAATGGGTCAAATTAAGAGCTGCACACATGGTTACATGAACCAGGAGTGCATGAATCAGGAGATTCGCTAACTTTCTGTACTGACAGCTGGCTGTTTAAAAAGTCCTCGTGACTTGGATGGCAACCTGGAAATAAGAATAATGGTCAGTCATAGTCACCTTCTATGGGGATGAGAAATGTGTAGACATCAGGGAACCTGCCAACAATGAAAGTTAATGGTCTAACATGTCTCTGCCCACACTTCTAACTGCTACTCAGGAACATTGAGGAGGCAGATGACCTTGCTTGAATTTGAAGCCACACTACTGAAACCCAAAAAGCAGCTGAGTGGCTTCATTGAAAGAGCAGACATTGAGGGTATCAAACCTTACAGCATTTAGCAGTTCCAGCTGCCGGTCACATGCCCAGAACTTATAGACATCACATGGAAATGTTGGTTGTGCTCCTTCCAATGACCATGCCAATTGCCCCATCAAATGGGACACAGTAGCCAATCATAGGCTCCAGTCACCCAGTGACAAATGGACTACATCAGCCCCCTTCTGCTCTTGGAAGTGGCAAGCTATGCATTCACCACAGTAGATACTGCTATGGGACTTCTGCTAGCATTTTTGGTGGGGAAAGCTAATCAATGAGAAACCAGAAAAGATAAACCCTCCATGGGACACTTACACAAATAGACAGTGATTAGGGAACCCCTTTCACTGGACAAATGACACAAACATGGGACCATGTTCTAATGAGGAATTTTCATCTATCCTATAACCCCATGGGCACAGGTCTTATGGAAAGAGTGAATAGCCTATTATAGGAACACTTGAAAGAGGATAAGAAATCTCTACCACAATGGGCTAAAAGGCTATATCAAACCCTAACATGCATAAACTATACACTGTGAGCTGTAGTCCCAGCCCCAGCTGAAATACTAACTGCAGGGCCAATGCAAGTACTAAGAATACAAATAAAAGGGCCAGATGCTTTACAGACTAAAAGAGGAATAATAGTAATTTATTGTTGCCTATGCTTCAGACTATATAAATGGGAGAAAATAAGGTCTTTTGGCCTCAATGCTGGCCTATGCAACCATGCTTTTTAGGAATCTTAAGCCCATGGAGAATAGGAGTCACCCGAAACACTGTAACATGGCCACAATTTATGCAAAAAATGCCTGTTAAAGTTTTTATCACCAATCCAGGGCCTCTGATTTCCTTCTAATGCTGAGACTGATGATTGATGTCATGGTGGAGGACTCTCAAGACCTCCAAGGGGAGACGATCTTGTGTTTAAAACCTCCCCACAATGTTCCTCTGCCTGGTACCTTACTAACTACCAATGGAACTCTCACATGTATATTGTTAGATCAAAAGTATTTACCCCTTATTGTTCCCCATAAACATCTCTCTTTTTGCCTGTGGTGCCCCAGCAAAGGTCAACAGTATGCTTCAGTGGTAACTCATGCCCACAGTTGGACCCAACGTTGGTGTTCTATTTTGCTAGGTGCTGGGATGCAATATACGAGAAACAGAATGGCTTTTAAAAAGGGGAATTTAATTGGATGCTAGTTTACAGTTCTAAGGCCAAGAAAATGTCCCAATTAAAGCAAGTCTATAGAAATTCCAATCAAAGGCATCCCAGGGAAAGATACCTTGGTTCAAGAAGGCTGATGAAGTTCAGGGTTTCTCTCTCAAGTGGAAGGGCACATGGTGAACACAGAGTTTCTCTCTCATCTGGAAGGGCACATGGCGAACATGGTCAGGGTTCCTCTCTCATCTGGAAAAGCATGTGGCGAACATAGTGTCATCTGCTAGCTTCTTCTCTTGGCTTCCTGTTTCATGAAGCTCCCTGGGAAGCATTTTCCTTCTTCATCTCCAAAGGTCACTGGCTGGTGGACTCTGCTTCTCGTGGCTATGTCGTTCTACTCTGCTTTCTCTGAATCTATTTCATTCTCCAAAATGTTTCCTCTTTTATAGGACTCCAGAAACTTATCAAGACCCATCCAAATGGGTGGAGACATGTCATCACCTAATTCAGCTTAACAACCACTCTTGATTAAATCACATCTCCGGGTAGATGATTTAATTACAGATTCAAGCATGCAGTATTGAATAGGGATTATTCTGCCTTTACAAAATGGGATTTTGATTAAAACATGGCTTTTCTAGGGAACATACATTCTTTCAAACCAGCACATTCCACCCTCTGGACCCTACAAAACACAAGTTTTCCCCATATACAAAATACATTCATTCCATAACAATATCACAGAACCTTAGACCATTTCAGTAGCAATATACATGAAATACAAAGTTAGAAATGTACAAACTCCTATCAAAGTTAGTTATAGGCATGGTCTGTTCTAAGGCAAGATTATCCTCTGGCTTTGGATCTGTGAAAACTCATAACAAGTTATTTGCTGCCAACATATGAAGGAGGAACAGTCCTAGGATACATATACACATTTCCATATGGAGGAAGGAATACAGGGGTCATTGGACCCATACAGTTTTGAAAACCCACAGGGCAAACTCCATTAGATTTCAAAGTCTGAGAATCATTTATCTTCGGGGCTTCTGAAAGCCACAGTCCCACCCTTTCCAAAGGCCTATGCAGAAGCCTCCCTCTCTCTAAATGCAACCTTGGGGGACTTTGGGGTTTTTTTTTACTTGGCTCCACCCTCTCCAAGCATCGGGGCTGCACCTGGGCTCTCTGCCATCTCCAGGGCACATGCTCAACCCCTTCATGTGGTGGCAGCCAGGATCTTCCCAAACCCTAAGGAATGTGCTTCACTCTCTCCAAGGCCTGAAGAAATATGACTCTTCCACTACAACGAGGTGGAAGGCCCACCCTCTGCCTTTGAGGCAAACTCACCCTATTCACAGGCTTGGGTGGGTCCACTCTCCTGGCCTTAGACTTCTTGACTTCAGATCTCAGCCTCCATGGTTTTGCCTCTGAAGTTATTTTTCCTCCAAGTCCCTTCTCTGTCCCTCTCAGTCCCGACTGGCAGTGGTTCTCTTTATACAGATCACGCAACACTCTCGTTGGCTTTCTATGTAGTAGCCTAGGCTCATGCCCATCAGACATAACGAGTTTCCACAAATCCTTCCTTGATAACTCCATGTCCAATCCTGACTTTCTCTGGAATGACTGACTGGTTCCACATTTGGTTAAATCCTCATGTGAGGCACTATTCTCTGGGATCTCCCTTCCTGGAAGCCCAGAATTTTCTAGGACATCAATTTCTAGTTTCTTTGTACTCAAGAGTTCAGTTTTCAGTTTATCTGTCTCCTGTCGCATTTCACTATAAGCTTTGAAGAGAAACCAGGCTGCACTTTCGACATTTAATTTGGAGTACTCTTCTGCTAGATATCCAAGTTTATGGCTTTTAAAATCTGCCTTCCAGCCAAAGCCACTAGTCAATTTTGCCAGATTATCTGCCATTTTAAAACAAAGATTGCCTTCCTTCCAGTCTATAATGACACATGCCTCATTTCTGTCTAAGGCTTTATCAGAAGTGTCATTAGAATCCATGTTTCTACCAACAGTTTCTTCAATGCATTCTATGCCTTCTCTAACAAGCTTCTCACAATTCTTCCAGACTCTTCCTCTTATCCAGTTAAAAAGCCATTCTAACATGTTTGGTATTTGCAAACTGCAGCAGCAGCACTCGACTCTCAGGTACCAAAATGTATTAGTTAGGGTTCTCCAGAGAAACAGAATCAACAGGGAACATTCACAAAGATAAAATTTATAAAGTGTCTCAAGTGACTGTTGGAACACAGATTCCAAAATCCACAGGGCAGGCTGTGAAGCCAACAATTCTGATAGAGGGTCTGGATGAACTTCTCAGGAGAGGCTTGCTGGCCGAAGCAGGAAGAGAGCCTGTCTCTTCTGAAGCATCCTTAAAAGGCTTCCAGTGATTAGACTGAGTATCACTTATTGCAGAAGACACTCTCTTCACACTACTGAGTGCCCAATCTGCCAGCAGCAGAGACATACACTCAGCCCCCAATATGGCACCATTCCCCGAGGTGACCAACCAGATACATGGTGGCAGGTTGATTATATTGGACCACTCCCTTCATGGAAGGGGCAGCAATTTGTTCTAACTGGAATAGACTTATACTTTGGATATGGGTTTGCTTTCCCTGCACGCAATGCTTCTGCCAAAACTACCATCCATGGGCTTACAGAATGCCTTATCCATCATCATGGTATTCCACATAGCATTGCTTCTGATCGAGGAACATACTTCACAGCAAATGAAGTGCGGGAATGGGCACATACTCATGGAATTCTCTGGTCTTACCTTGTTCCCCATCATCCAGAAGCAGTTGGATTGATAGAATGGTGGAATGCCCTTTTGAAAACTCAATTACAGTGCCAACTAGGTGGCAATACCTTGAAAGACTGGGGTAATATGCTCCAGGAAGCTCTATGTGCTCTGAATCAGCATCTGCTGTATGGTGCTGTTTCTCCCATAGCCAGGATCCATGGGTCCAGGAACCAAGAGGTGGAAATGGAAGTGGTACCACTTACTATTACCCCTAGTGATCCACTAGGAAAATTTCTACTTCCTGTCCCTGTGACCCTGAGCTCTTCTGGTCTACAGGTTTTAGTCCCAAAAGGGGGTGTGCTTCCACCAGGAGAAACAACAATGACTCCACTGAACTGGAATCTAAGACTGCCACCTGGTCACTTTGGGCTACTCATGCCCCTGGATCAACAAAGCAAGAAGGGTATTGTGTTATTGTCTGGTGTGATTGACCCTGGCTATCAGGGAGAAATAGGACTGCAACTACACAATGGAGGTAAAGAAGAGTTTTCTTAGAATATAGGAGATCCCCTATATTCCTATATTTAGTACTACCATGCCCTGTGATTAAAATAAATGGAAAACTGCAACAGCCCAACCCAGGTAGCACTACTAGTAGGTCTGAAACTTCAGGAATGAAGGTTTGGGTCACCCCACCAGGCAAAGAACCATGGCCAGCTGAAGTGCTTGCTGAGGGTAAAGGGAACATGGGATGGGTAGTGGAAGAAGGTAGTGATAAATATGAACTAGGACCACGTGATCAGTTACAGAAACAAGAACTGTGATGCCGTTTTGTTCCTGCTATACTATTTAAGTTGTAAGATATCAAGTTTAAGAAAGAATATTGCCCAAGGACTTGCACCCTATTCTGGAAAGAGTTACTGTGTTTCCAGTTATATGCAGGACAGTTGAGTATTGTTAGGTGAAAGAAAAAATGTGTGTTTCAATGTTTTTATTTGGAAATTAGGTATGGTTTAAGGTGATATATATAGCTGCCAAGTTGACAAGGGGTGGACTGTCATAGTCAGCTTCATGTATCAACTTGGCCAAGTGGTGGTAACAGTTTGTCTGGTTGGGCAAGTGCTGGCCTGTCTGTTATAATGAGGACATTTCATAGAATTAAATCATGATCATGTCAGCTGCATCCACAACTGATTCCATTTGTAATCAGCCAAGGGGAGTGTCTTTTGCAATGAGTGATGCTCAGTCTAATCACTGGAAGCCTTTTAAGGAGGATTCAGAACAGACAGGCTCTCTTCCTGCTTCGGCTGGCGGGCCTCTTCTGGGGAGTTCATCCAGACCCTCCATTGGCATTGCCGGCTTCACAGCCTGCTGTGCGGATTTTGGACTCTGTGTTCCCGCAGTCACATGAAACACTTTTACAAATTTTATATTTGTGAGTGTTCCCTGTTGATTCTGTTTCTCTAGAGAACTCTAACTGACACACCACCGAATGACAGAAAGCAGCCTTATGAATTAGAATGTTCAGAATCTTGACACTGCACAAGGTGGGACCTGTGCCCTTATAAACATACAATGCTGTGTCTGTTTTCCTGACCACTCACATAATATTTAACAAGCTTTAAATCATATTCAAGTGCACACACACAGTATTGATCAATTATCTTCCAATCCCTTTTCCACTTGCTTTAATTTTCTTACTCGGCCTTGGTGGCATTTCTATGTGGGATTATTTGCTTTATGTGTCAGATTATTCCTATTCTGTTGCCTTTTATATTGTTGTGGTGGTATATGATGCAATGCCTGTCCTAAGGTCAACACAATCTATTATGTGGGGGTCGATGTGGCAGCCCAAGACCCTGGCCCCCTCCTAAACAGAAATGATGCCCCAAGCATGTAATAGCTTGTTTGACCAGGAAAAGGTCAAGAAAAAAAAACAACCTCTCTGGAGGGAAAAGAATATAATCATGGATGCAAATGGATGTTAGTAGTAGAGCAGGGATTGTATCTTCGTCTTAAACATTAGTCTTAGTAAAGATCAGGTCCTAAGACCCTTTAGCGATTATACTAGAGACCCAATCTCCTCATACTATATAGAATGCATGTGTCCTAAAATGAAATATGTATTGCTCCTTACACTCCTGCCTGTCTGTGGAATGCTATCCTTCCAGACCACTGCCACCAGAGTCTCTCTTCTGTTCATTGGTCCTAGTAAAGCTATGTCTACTACTCTCCCTGGTATCATTTTTGTCTCATAGCAAAACCAGCCTGCGCTTTGCATGAACTCAGTTTGGGCCTGAACATAAGGCCAGTCTATACTTAACTTTACGAGGAACCACTGAACCACGGTTTTGGGCATCTATTCTTGTTTACTTCATCCTCCTATTTTATTTATCGTATGTTTTTAGAATCTTTGCATCGTGGAGGTAGTCAGAGCCTTTTTCATTGTTGTTTGTAGCAACTTTATTCACAATACCAAAAGGCGGAAGCAACCCTAATGTCCATCAAAAAATGATGGGACAAACAAAATGTTGCTACATGCAATGCAACATTATTCAACCAGGAAAAGGAGTGGAGTTCTGGTTCATACTGCAACACAGATGAATCTTGAAGATGTCACACTGAGCAAAATAAACCGGGCAAAAAAGACAAGCACTGTGTGACTGCATGATCTCATTTATATGAAATACATATAATAAGCCATCTTCATAGAGACAGACAGATTACAGGTTACCAGCAGCCATGGCAGTGGGGAGGGGGTGGTGGGTGTGGCATAGGGGGAGTTATTGCTTAATGGGTACAGAGTTTCTGTTTGAGGTAATGAGAAAGTTGAGGTATGGATACTAGTGACGGTAGCACGATATTGTGAATAGAATTAATGCCATTGAATTTTACACATGAAAGTGATTAAAATGAGAAATTTTGAATTGTATATTTGGTATTACAACAAGCAGCATAAAAAAAGATTAAAGTGAAAAAACAGTTCTAGCTTCAACTTTCCATGTCTCTTCCCAAGAGGTAACTAATGTGAGAGGAAGGAGGTATAACTGAGAAATTAGGATTTAAAAAATGACTGTGACTACTACCTCATTAGATAGATATTTCTTCGTAGTGCCTAGTATTTTAGAAGAACCAGAAGGAAATAGCTGAAGTTGTTGAAGTATAATCCAGTAGTCTTGAACTTTGATAATGATTGCATAACTATATTAAGAAAAAAAAAAGTCAGTTGCCCGTGTGTGTGGATCTTCTTCTGGGTGTTTTGTTCTGTTAACTAGCACTGTCTTAGTTAACCTACCTCTATTGTAAGTCTCATAACTAGGTACGTCAATAAGAGGAAGGGGTAAGGGATATGGGATGTTTGGGGTTTTCTTTTTCATTTTTATTTCTTTTTCTGGAGTAATTCTGATGCTCTAAAAATGATCATGGTGATGAATGCACACCTATGTGAACCATTGATTGAATACTTTGGATGGATTCTATGGTGTGTGAATATAGCTCAATAAAATTACATTTATAAAAAAAAAGAGATGACTAATGTTACCAGTTCCTTGAACAGCTTTGGAGAGAAATTGGAGGCATGAACAGGTCTCTGAATTTGTGCCCATTCCTCATAACTGGTAACACATTCTACATATAGAAGGTAACCCTTCAGGAGACTTCCTGAGTTAGCATATTGTTTCTCCATCTTTATTGCAATTATTCAATCCATTGTTGGTTGCTTTGTAGGCTGTCACTCAGTTTTGCTTGTCTGGTGTTTCCTTATCATTAAATTAAGCATGCGCATTTTGGCATTAATACCACAGAAAGAGATACTGTGTCTTCCTTCATGTTTCATGTCAGGAAGCACCTCATGTCGGTCCATGTTATTGTTGGTAAAGCAAATTTTGAGAGCTTGGTTAAGGTGGAGTCTGTGAGGTTTCTCCAACACAAATTTAGCAGTTTTCCTTTGTAATTAATAAGTAATCTGTGGGTAGATTCTTTGGGACAGCACATATCTTGTTTCATAAAACGTTCACTTCGACAGTTTTACATGCACTGATGATTTTTGCCTGAATCAATTATTACTGGGATGATTAAAAATGATATGTTTTAATTTTATTTTCACTGTCCTCAAACTCTCCCGAACTCTAGATCCAGGCTCAGTAAGTAGTACTGTGGAGTGCCTTTTGGACCTGTTTCTGCCTCCTGAAGTCACTTCTTTTAAACTTTTAAAAGTGTATATTATAACACGTATATAAAGCAAAGAAAGAAAAAAGCAATAGTTTTCCAAGCACTCTTCAATAAGTAGTTACAGGGCAGATCCCAGAGTTTGTCATGGGCTACTATACCATCATCTCAGATTTTTCCTTCTGTCTGCTCCAGAACACTGTAGGCTAGAAGGAATATATATATATATATATATATATATATTTTATCATCACAAACAACTTTTTTTCTTTTTTGTGAAAAATAAAAAAATACAAAACAGCAATAAATTTCAAATCACATTGCAACAATTAGTTGTAGAACAGATTTCAGAGTTTGGTATGGGTTACAATTCCACATTTTGGTTTTTATTTCTAGTTGCTCTAAAATACTGAGATGAAAAGAAATATCAATATAATGATTCAGCAATCATACTCATTTGTTGAATCTGTATAACCCCACCATCACCTCTGATCTCTTTCTCATTCTTTTGGGGTATTTGGGCTATGCCCACTCTAACCTTTTCATGTTATTATGGGGCAGGGAGATGGAACTATCTGATGCTCTAGCTGGCCACTCTAGGTTTCAGGACTTATCTGGTCCAGGGACCCATCTGGAGGTTGTAGGTTTCTAAAGTTCCTAGTGCATGGAACCTTTGTAGAATCTGCCTCCTGAGGTCTTGCTTACCATTTCCAGAATGTTCAACTTGCAGTCTCAAAGGCAGAGTGAGAAAGATTTGGAGCTCTGGATGATGATATCAGATTCGTTGCACTTGTGTCTACGTCCCATCATTCCAGCTCCAGAGAAATAAAACAGTTTCTAGTGAGGTTGGTGATATTTTATATAGCTTTTGTGCCTGAGGATTCATTCCCCTATTCTCTCAATCACACTTGAGCTTTCTCATCTCACAGATCTTGTGCCTTGTCTTGTATTTGTCCTAGGATCTCACCAGGTTCTCTCTTTCTCTGGATATGGAATCTGGATCTTTGATTTTGAAACCAAATTTGGTCTCTTGCCTCTGAAACTCCAATTTCTTTAGCAAGTCATTCTCTGGAATCATTCCCAAGGCAAGGCTTTTTCTTGAATGCCTTGATGAGAGTGCATAATTGGGAAGAGGTCTAGGAGGTGCAATGCCATCTGACTTCTCTAACTTGAATCTCTGCAGAGGGATCTTGCCTGTGGGCTTCACTTGATTCTAAGGCCTGCTCAGGTACTGTTCTCTGGAATGTTTCTAGCTCTTCGATTCTGAAACCAAATCTGGATTCTAGATGCTTCAGCATTAATTTCTAAAGCAAATTTTTGTTTAGTAGCATAATCTGGGTAAGGTTTTTGGTTGAAAGTGTCAATGAAGACTTTTAACTGATCCGCTGTGAATTTGGTGTGATTGCCCCTTTCATGTGTAGTGATGACTTGCAGTTTTTTTGGGCCATGTTGAAAGAGATTCCTGGTGTTTCAAATATATGACTAGGAATCAGAGACTTTTTTTTTCTCTAACTTTTTAAATTGTATAATATAGTATATATACAAAGCAAAAAAAGAAAAAGGCAGTAGTTTTAAAGCACTGTTCAACGAGTATTTATAGGTCAGATCCCAGAGTTTCTCATGGGCTACCATACCATCATCTCAGATTTTTCCTTCTAGCTGCTGCAGAACATTGGAGGCTAGAAAGAACATATGTATTTTTATCATTACTTTTTTCTTTTTTGCAAAAAGTAACATATATACAAGAAAGCAACAAATTTCAAAGCACAGCACAGCAATTAGCTGTAGAACAGACTTCAGAGTTTGATATGGGTTATAATTCTATAATTTTAGGTTTTTACTTCTAGCTGCTCTAAGATACGGGGAACTAAAAGAAATATCAATATACTATTCAGCACTCATACTCATTTGTTAAACCCTACCTTCTCTGTATAACTCCACCATTACCTTTGATCTTTCTCCCACTCTTTAAGGGTATTTGGGCTATGCCAATTCTAATTTTTTCATGCTGGAAATGGCTGTCAAAAATATGGGGTAGGGAGATGGAACTAGCTGATGTACTGGAGAGGCTGGGCCCTCTAGGTTTCAGGACTTATTTGGTCCAGGGACCCATCTGGAGGTTGTAGGTTTCTGGAAAATTACCCTAGTGCATGGACTCTTTCTAGAAACTTATATATTGCCCTATATTAGGATTGGCCAGAATGGCTTTGGTTGGGGTTTGGCAAGTTATGGTAGGTAGTAATGTCTAACTGAAGCATGCGTAAGTGTGTCCTCCAGTGTAGCCTCTTGACTCTATTTAAATTCTCTCAACCACTGATATCTTATTTGTTACACTTTTTTTTCCTCTTTGGTCAAGATGGCATTGTTGATCCCATTGTGCCAGGGCCAGGCTCATCCCTGGGAGTCATCTCCCATGCTGCCAGGGAGAATTTCACTCTTGATGCAGATACTTTTTTTTTTTTTTTAGTTTATTTTTACTAATATTCCCAGTAAGAGCATGCAGGAACAAAAATAATAGAAAATTTACAACAATTTTAATCCTACACATAGGTATACTTATCCTTTTTAAAAACAGTGAAGGATTTTACACTGACTGTTAAAATTAGTTGAAATTAAACACAAAATAAGAATAAACACAAAATAAGAAATTTAGTTGAAATTAAACACAAAATAAGAGTTAGATATAGATTTCCAAACTATGTCTTTGGATTTTATGCCCTATTCTCTTTCTTTGTTTTCCCATTTATTTTTACCTTTGTCCTTATCCCCCACTTTCTTTCTCTTTTGCCTCTTTTTCCTTCTCTTTCTCTCACAATTGCTTTACGTGTGTTTATCTTTTGACTAGCACTGGGGATGCAAGAATGAAGAAATCTAGAATAGCCTTCAAGGACCAAGAGGGCTGAACTCACAGTTGAATGTGCGAGAGTGTGGCAAATGCATTAATGGACATTGGCAACAATCTTTGAGCTAGGAAGGATGTAGTTGTGCCACCTTTCAGTCTTGAGGAAGTGGAGAAGTTTCTAGATAGAAAAAAAAAACAGGAAAAGAGATAATTATGAAGGAAGAGCTGAAAGTTCTTTTGTATGAATTAAATTAGTAGCACTTTTTTTTTTTCTGTGTAAGTATGTTACGACACTTTTAGAGAAAGATGCAACACTGTTGGGTAATTGTGAATGTGCCTTATATATGGTGTGCTGGTTTGAAAGGATGTATGTTCCCTAGAAAAGCCATGTTTTAATCAAAATCCCATTTCATAAAGGTAGAATAATCCCTTTTCAATACTGTATGTTTGAAACAGTAATCAGATCATCTCCCTGGAGATACGATGTAATCAAGAGTGGTTGTTGAGTTGGATTAGGTGACGACATGTCTCCACCCATTTGGGTGGGTCTTGAGAAGTTTCTGGAGTCCTATAAAAGAGGAAACATTTTGGAGAATGAAAGAGATTCAGAGAGAGCAGAGCAGAATGACATAACCACGAGAAGCAGAGTCCACCAGCCAGTGACCTTTGGAGATGAAGAAAGAAAATGCCTCCCGGGGAGCTTCATGAAACAGCAAGCCAGGAGAAGAAGCTAGCAGATGACACCGTGCTCGCCATGTGCCCTTTTAGTGAGAGAGGAACCCTGACCACGTTCACCATGTGCCTTTCCAGATGAGAGAAAAACTCTGACTCTGTTCGCCATGTGTCCAGAGAGAGAAACTCTGAACTTCATCGGCCTTCTTGAACCAAGGTATCTTTCCCTGGCTGGATGCCTTTGATTGGACATTTCTATAGACTTGTTTTAATTGGGACATTTTCTCGGCCTCAGAACTGTAAACTAGCAACTTATTAAATTCCCCCTTTTAAAAGCAATTCTGTTTCTGGGTATGTTGCATTCCAGCAGCTAGCAAACTAGAGCATATGGCCACTTAATGAATTGGTTCTAGAAACTCAATGCATAGTATTTTTCTTTTCTCATTTTAAAGTTACACAGTTTACTTGTAGAAAATTACAAGAAAATCAGGAAATTATAAGAACAAAATAATGATAGTCTATTCACTTGTAGAATATAAAACATAAAGGAGTCGATATTTCTTTGGGCTTGTTTTGCCTTCTGTAAAAGTGGGGTAAATAAGATACTCCATTGGTGCCCATATATATGAAGTGATATTGCCATAGATTATTTATTGCCAATTTGTCAGTATTTAATGTACACTTAGAATCATTTAGGGTTCTTGTTAGAATTGAGATTCCCAGGAGACAATCTTGAGCTTCTACTTCACTAACACAGGTTTTGGACTGTGATTTGGTTTGGGTAAACCTTAATTAATAATATCTTTAAGTGTTTTATTTGCAGCGGGGTTTGCACACTCAGGACTAGGAAATGCGTTTCTGGGGGGACATGATTCAATCTCCAATAGTCCAGACTCTTAACTCCAAAAAGCATGTTCTTCTCACAGGGAAAATACATTAACTTCATCACAATATCCCAAAAAACTTAAGACATTTTAGAACAATATTAAGTAAAAAACCTCATCAAACCAATTATGGGTGTGATCCTTCCTGGAGCAATATTCCTCTGTTTGATGAAATTATGTGTTAGGTTCTGAAATGACATTAATGATCTTTAGTCCCCAAAGCACTACAATCAGAATGTACAGAAATTGAGAAAAACATGTTCAGGTGACAAGTTATAATTAAACATTCATGACAGGATATATATGGACTGGTTTGATTTCTGTTAGAGGGACACTCCCTTGATGATAATATTATTACCAGACCTGGCATAAAAACCTAGTGCAGTTAAAGGCTGATTTAACCTGGACACTCTGGCCCCAATGCCCTTGCCATGCCTGAAGGGCTTGCTACCTTCCTTATTGCACTGCAACCTGCACCTATAACCAAAAACCTTTGGCTCCTCCTTTGGCTTCCCACTGAAGGGACTTTCTTAGTTTGTGTGAGCCTTTAGAATAATAGACTTTAGAGACTCTGTTATCCTCTACCTGTAAATATGTTGTGTGCTCTTGACCTGGTTATTGCATATTATTCATATCGGCATTTTGCAATTAAGCAAACAAATAAATTGCATGCTACACCAAACTTTAGTGATGCTGAATCTGCATTCAATTAGCAATCATTTATCAAGTTCATTTTATGACATTTTTTTTTTTTTTAACATGGGCAGGCACCGGGAATCAAACCCGGGTCCTCTGGCATGACAAGTGAGCATTGTTGCCTGCTGAGCCACTGTGGCCCGCCCTTCATTTTATGACAATTTTTTGACACACAAATTGTGAAATCTATAAAATGAGTTACCTGCTTTTAATATACAATGGTAGGACAGGTATATGATAAATACTTTCATTCCAGAAGGGAGAAATTGGGAGGAAAACTGAGGTCATGGGTCTCAGATAAGACTGAAAACCAGTAATTGATGATTTGGAAAATTCTTAGCCTATCCAGAAAATGTGCACTGAGACTAGAGTCAGAAATGGATCCATAAGGAACCTCCCTCAGATTTCAGGAAGTAAGACCCCAGAGGGCAGAGCTCGATGTGAGGATTTAACTGAACATTGCTTTGCTAAAGAGTGTATGATTAAATATGAATCCAGTCAGGCATATCAATGGAAGTCAAGAATTGGAAATACAATTACTCAGAAAAGCTCTATGGAAAGTTATTTTGTCTGATGTTTTATTTTTATTTTTTTTCTTTTGGCATTTTGATTGTTCTATAACTGTACAGGAAGCTTGGCAGGAATGGGGTTGCTACTCCATCAGGCCTGGAGGATAAGAATCAAGCCACAGATGGCTCTCAGTCTTGGGATCTAATGGAATTTGTCCTGCAGGGTTTCATACTTTTTTGGGAACTGTGACCCCTGTTTTCCTTCCAATTCTTCCCTTCTGGAATGGAAGTATTCATCTTATGCCTGCCTCACTATTGTATATTAGAAGCAAATTTTTTTTTCAAGATTTCATAGGTTCATCAGAGGAATTTTTCCCCAGGATGAGACACACCTGTAACTGACTTTGATGAAACTTTGTACTTAGTATTGTTCTAAAATGGTGTAAGACTTTGGGATATTGTAATGGAAAACGAATGTGTTTTGTACCCTGGTCCTGTGGGTGTGAACCCATTTATAAATAGAACATTTGCAGATGTTATTAGTTAAGATGTACCCAAACTGAATGGAAGTGGGCTTTAATACAATATGGCTAAAGTCCTTATAAGTAAAGAAAATTAGAAACAAAAGAAGTCACAGAAGCAGTCTGAAGCTGGAAGTCAATGGAGCTTGGAAGAAGAAGAGATGCTACTATGTGCAATGGCATGTCAAGGAAAAGCCAAAGAATCATCACTTTTTAGCTTAATTCAAAGAAAGATGTCATATACAATTAAATGCTTAATGACTCTGGAAAGGCTGGAGTCTCAGAGTCCAAACTGAGCCATAGAGAACTGCATTCAGAGGCCCATGATAAAGGACTAGCTTGCTAAGGCAGCAGCTGCTGCTGAAGGCATAGCTGTGCTGCCACTGGCCAAATGGGAAAGTGGTTACTATTTCCCTGATTTCAGAACTACCCACGTTT
Source organism: Myrmecophaga tridactyla (assembly GCA_004026745.1). Lineage (NCBI taxonomy): Eukaryota > Metazoa > Chordata > Mammalia > Pilosa > Myrmecophagidae > Myrmecophaga > Myrmecophaga tridactyla. Next base: position 4,805 of record PVIY010012833.1, on the reverse strand, counting down.
CTGATGAGCCCTTACCAAGACCCAGCCTCAATTCACTAATCTTCAACTCAAAGACTTGCACAGATGTACCTGATTGGCCGAACTCACATCACATGTCTGCACCCTTGTAGCAAAGTATCCTGGGAATTGCAGTTCCTTGGATTTTGCTTGGACAATGGATTCACATGTTAAGAAACTAATAAAATTTTTTTGTGGGATGACTTCAAAAGAGTTTTTAGTAGCCACACCCCACTAATGTCAACTATAGTTTCATGCATGAGAACGTATATAATTTACCCCATAAGTAGTTCTTTATTTTTACAAAACTTGTTCCTGATTGCCCTACATATAGGAAAAAAAATGTAGCAATAAATGATCCCATGGAAAATTATCTCAGTTGATACCATAGAGTGTAAAATTCTATGATACCATATAAAGATAAGTAAATAAGATTGTTTTGGCCTTTTGGGACTAAAATAGCATATAATTTGGTATCAATTCTCAAGCAGCTCTTCTACCTTAATTTTCAATATTTGGTTAGATGGAAGCCTCCTCAACTACAAGTTGTTTGTCTAATTTCATTTACTCTCACTTTAAAAATATTTTAAATACAATCTAATCCCTTAGCAAGGTCTACACTGCTCTCAGGGCTTTGTTTCCTATTTATCTATTAAACCTCAGTTTGTCCTATTCTGTTCCTTTCCTATTTACCCTTCAGACTGGCACTTATTTAAGGCCTCACCTCACAGTGAGATTTAGAAAAATATTATTATAATGCTTTGCAAATATTTTATCATGATTTTCTTATATATATATTTTCCAAATTATGAGTGCTATATATGAGTGCTATACACATTGAATAAGATAAAACAGATTATACATGTATATTATTAATGTGGTTTATGAAAAAATGATAGAATATGGTTTTTTGGTGTTCATGGCATATTGATTAAGGCCATTGGGTGAGAAATGAAACATTTATAAACGAATGTCAAAGTCAACCAGCAAGAAGGAGATGTCTTCAAGGAAAGTTAAGATTCATTGACAAATAAGAGGAAGAAATGACTAGAAAGTTTTTGGTCTGAATTAAATGATATGGTCATTAATAGGCAAGTAAATTCTCAATGAAGTCATTAGCCATCTTGGGACCTCAACAGGCATGTGCCCATCTGAAAAAGTAGGAATATAAAACAGCAAAAAGGTGATCCTGTCAACTACCACCATTTCTGTCCTCTGGTGTAGACCTGGAGTAGACCTTGAGCCTAAGTGAGTTAGTGGACTGTGTGATGCCTACAAAAGGGCTGATACAATATAGGTGTTCTATAGACATTTTTGATTGAATGAATAAATTAAAAATTAAGCTTAAGATACATCTTTTCCCAATATTTATCATTATTTTACAAATAAACTGCCTCTGATTTTAGAAATTGACATCTATAAAAGGACAGATGGAACTAAGGAAATGGAAAAACATTTTGCCTATTTGAGGAATAGCATAAAGTTGGAGTAGAATTAATTCAGATAATTATGACCAATAAGTTTAGGGAGGTAGTCTGGAACTAAATCATCTAAAGTATTGTAGGCCAAGGTAGGAAGATTAGATTTTATTTAGTTTGTGATAGAAATCCACTGTAAGGTTTCTGTACAGGGGAGCAGAATTATATGATTCAGATTTCAAAGGCTCATTTAGCTATTGCAGAAGAACAGGTTGTTAAAAGGGAAGAATGAAAGCAAAGAGACCAGGCAGGAGGATATTGAGTGAATCAAGGGAGGCATCAAGGAGCTAGTGAATATGGTCTAAATTACAATATATTTTGAAGGTAGAGCCATCAGGATTTGATAATGGTATTAAAAAGTAGTTGATGGAATAAAAGAATGAGAAACATAGTCTGAACAATGACAGGACAGGGGATTCATTTAATGAGAGGGGAATGTCTAGGAAGAAATAAGTTTAAGAAGAAAATTTAAAAACATTAATTTTATAAATACTAATTTGACATCCCGTCAGTAATATCCATTAGGGCGTTACATACATAATCTCAAAAATTAGGGAAGATTTAGGGGCTGTATTTATGAAAATGGGGTGCTTCATTATCATTAGTCAGGAAGAGGAGGTAGATGCAAGTAAAGAAAATAAGGAGTTTTCAGTGAGTTGGGATAAAAAGCAACCCAGTGGCATTGTGTCTATAGCCTTACATTATTAATTCTACCCACTTGAATATGTAAATGATCTTAAATGTGTCCTTAAGTTTACACTATAGTGACTTTACACATAGTACACCTTTTCATGGAATTCCCTTCTCATCCTCTGTTGTTCTAACCAATTATCACTTCTCTAAAACTCACCTAGAACAAGCTTCCTCTAGAAAGCCTTCCCTGATCCTGGTTTGATTTAGACGTTCCTACACTAGGCGCTCTTATCATCAGGTTAATATATTTATAATAGTACCTTACGTTGTTCTGCATTTGTCTAATCCTATTATGTATCAAATCATTGAGATAGGGAATTAGGCCTTAATTGTAATAACAATGTCTCTATCAGTTTTGACAGAAATAGATGCTTTGTAAAGATTTTTTGAACAAAAGGAAAGATTGTTCTTATAACATCTTTTAAAATATGTTCACTGTTTTATAGATAAACTACTTCTAAAATCTGAAATCAATACCTACAGAAGAATAGATGAAAAAAAAGGAATACATGGAACCAAGAAACAATGTGACTTACTTTGACCTCCTGGGCCTCTCGGAATCTAAAATAACAGAAAATAGTTTCTATTATGTTCTCGTACTTCTACATTTTGACCATGGTGGGCAAATAACTAGTTGTTTTGACTGTAACTGTTAATAATTCTCTGGGCTCACCTATGTATTCCTTTCTTGCTGGCTTATCTTTTATGGATGCCTCAGTCATAGATGAGATGCCTCATCTATGCCTCAGTCATTTCTCTTCAATGGGCTTCAGGCTTCTTTTTTGGACAAAAGACAATATCCTTCCAAGTTTGTATGATCCAGCTCTTTATGGAGCATTTCTTTGCTCCATCAGGGAGATCTTCCTTCTGTTGACAACAGCATGTTACTGCTACATGGCCATCTTTAAGCCCTTTCATTATCTGATTATCATGCGGCAATGGGTGTGTGTTGTGCTGCTAATAGTGTCCAGGACTGGGGGTTTTCTGCATGTAGTAATTCACCTCAGCTGTCTCTATGGGCTCCCATTCTGTGGTCCCAATGCCATTGATTACTTTTTATGTGACACGCATTTGTTTTGACACCTTTTTCATTGGCCTCTTCATGGCAGTCAATGGAAGTCAAGGGAGGGCTGATCTGCAGTATTGTATTTCTGTTCTTACTCATCTCCTGTAGCGTCATTTTGCATTCCCTAAAGAACCTTAATCAGGAAGGAAGCACGAAAGCCTTCCCTACGTGCGGTTCTCGCATCACTGTGGTTGTCTTTTTTGATGCCTGGTTTTATGTATGTAAGTCCTGCTAGAAATTTCCTATTGACATGTTTTATACAGTCATAATCTATATACTAAGCCCTTTAATCTATGCTCTGAGAAATTCAGAGATGAAGAATGCTACGAAGAAGCTCTGGAGAAGAAAAGTCATATCATTAGTCAATGAGTGCATTTTCCTCCATGAGGAAAATCTTTTGACTTTAGTAAAAATCATCTTAGCATCCAGAAGCCACCATAAATCTAATGCACCTTTTTCTCCCTTTAAAGCAATCATCATTAAAATTAGAAAATTCACTGCATGACTTGAATATTGTTAGCGGTTTCTGTTCTAGAATGCAAGCTCCATACTGTCTTTTTTGACACTCACTTAGAAAGGCATAATGAATATATTGTAGGGAGTAAAAAATAATATGTAATGACTTACTGATTTAAATTTTTATAACACTGATTTTAACCAATTTCTGCATTATATTTAATCATTTTTCCCAGTCTAGCTTTGTTTTTAGTTACATTCTTATTTATATTCATTCTTTTTATTATACTAGCTAAAATATTTAATGCAATGCAGACTGTCTTCATTATTTAATCATATGCCTTGCATATGATATTTTTTTACATATGATTTTTAAGTGTGTAATATTTCTACTTTTTAAAAATGGAAACTTTAAACACAATAAATAGTGAACATGTAAACCACCCAACCTGGCATAAAGTGAGAAATAAATCTCCTCTCCACCCTTCATCATAGTCTCTCAGGGCTTCTGTGGAGAGGCTATTTATTTCTGATTTTTACATTTCTTCAAGTGATAATCTTAACAAATATAATCATATTTACGTATACATATATGTGTTTATTTTTCATGTGTACAAATTTGCATTTAACTACTCAACATATTGAAGATATTTCTATTCTATTCAATATATACCGAATTCATTCTCAGTTATCCTCATGCTGCATAAACACCTCAAAGACATTTACTAAAATTAAAGTTTTCAGTTTTCATGTTGTTTCTAGTCTTTTTCTATCAGATATAATTCTGTAATAAATTATCTGTTTTTGAAAATATACAAATATGAGTCCCATGAAATAGATTTTTGTGTCATATTTTGCATATAGTTACCCAAATGTTGATTTTATAAGTTACTTAAAAAATGCTACTCTTGAGATTGTACCAGCCACACTCCTGCCATAGTCTGTGAATTATGTGTTTGTCTCATTCTCAACAACCAGCATCTGATAAACATTTATGGTATTTGACAACATGATTAGTTATTAAAGTTGTATTTAACTTGTATTTGTTAATTGAAATCATTTCAGTTAATTAGTTTGAGTACCTTTTCACATGTTTAAAATTATTTGTATTTTTA
>PVIY010012832.1:0-60793 GCA_004026745.1 Myrmecophaga tridactyla | reverse complement strand
CCACTCAAATGGGTGGAGACATGTCATCCCCTAATCCAGTTTAACAAGCAATCTTAACTAAATCACATCAACCAGGGAGATGATCTCATTAGTTTCAAACATACAGCATTAAGTAGAGATTATTCTACTTTTATGAAATGGGATTTATATTAAAACATGGCTTTTCTTAGGGGGCATACTTCCTTTCAAACCAGCACACTAAGTAAAAAAAAATCACTGGCTCCTGGTATAATCACATATCCATGACTTCACCACCACAGTCTATGTGAAGACATTTCCTTTTCTTCCACAAAGAATCCCATATCCCTCCCCCATAAACCCCATCTGTTGACATGTAGTTTTGGCATAATGCCTTTGTTACATTCAGTGGAAGCATATTACAATGTTACTGTTGACTATAGACTGTAGCTTGCTTTGATTGTATTTTTTCATGTATACCATCCCATTTTCAACACCTTGCAAAGTTGACATTGATTTGTTCTCCTTCATGCAAAAACATTCTTACATTCGTACATTTAATCACCATCATTGTCCACCCTAGGCATCCTTAAGTTACACTATCTCAGTCTTTATCTTCTATCTTTCTTTCTGGTTTCATTTGTGTCTCCAGCCCATGTCCCTCAACCATACTCACATTCAGCTTCATTCAGTGTACTTATGTTATTGTACTACCCTCAGATATTATTGTGCTATCCATTTCTGAATTTTTACAATCAGTCCTGTTGCACATCCCAGACTGATTGTGAGCTTAGTGTGAGGGAGGTCATTATTCAGGAGACTATTAGAACTCAAAATGAGGACTTGGAGGTGAAAATGACAATATGAGCTTTTACAGAGAAGGGGATATGGGATATAAATGATAAGTATGGACAGAAGCTTGGAGAGGGTCTCCTCTTGTGGCTGATCTGACTTTAGAATGAGGGTGCCACTACCACCCTGATGAACAAAGCTTAATGGAGGAGTTTTTCCCACCTCGCATCAACTCCATCCTTCAACGAACTGTTAGTCAGCTGGAGTTAAAGGAGGAGGAGGCAAGGATGGGGGTGGGGAAGCAACTGACAGTGTAGCTATTTGACTGCATCCTTCAGGAAGTCAGACAAGCATAACTCACTGTGTGTGACCTCCCCCAAATTCCAACTAAGCCTGGGAATACTGAGGAGGAAGTGGTAGTCATACCCGGATAACTGGATGTAGGTGCACAGACATTCCATCCCCACTGGTGGGATTTAACTCCTCACCAGATTCCCATTTTGTGGCAGAACATTGCTGATTTTATAAGAAAAAACCTCCCTGAATGGGGCAACAAACTGGCTCTCCTCCTCACCCCGGGGCTTCCTGTGACACAGGAAATTGAATGTGTTAATTGTATCCTTCCAACACCCCCACTCACTGAGCTATGTTGCTGTGGTGACTAGAACAAGGGGTCCTAAAGGGCACTATAGATGTGACCTCCAATGGAGAACTATAAACTAGAAGGAGGGTCACAGGCTTAACAGGAATACTGTGCACCTACCCCCATCCCCCATCCCCAGATATGTTTGGTAGTGGAAGAAGAGTATCCTGCAGATCTCCTGCCTCTCTCTTCAGACCTGACTAGAGTCTGGCCCCTGGGAGGAATGTCTTCACCCAAATTTAACCAAATTAAAAATGACTTAAATGTGGGGTCAAGGGCCCTAACCACTCCCTGGGGACTGAAGACTATATACCCCAGTGCATGTACAATTTGGAGGCAGTAAACAAACCTTTATGGCGCCTTTGGATACTGGCACCCAGGTCACTATCATTCTGGAAGATGCACAGGGGAAGGGGTGATGAGCAGCATGGGGAGGTTTTAGGTATTCCACATGGGTATGGGCATGGAGAGTTACTGCTACCCTGTAGGTTGGTCCCTGGCCTTTAGGTTGCCCTGGGATCATATTTCCCACCAGGGAATACATTATAGGGTTTAACATCCTGTACCCATGCACCTCCCAGCAGTGGCTGTGAGGATACTCTCCCCCATTCCAACAAATTCTGGTCATCATGGTTTGGCAAGTGACAGCTCACACACACCCAGTGCTCCCACCTCTTTGCCACTTTGTCCGACAGCAGCAATACCAACTCCCTGGTGGGGAAAAGGACATTGTTGAATTCATAAAGAACGTTCTATCTGTGAGTGTCCTCCCTCCACTATCTCTGCCTATAACATCTCGATGTGGCCAGTTAAAAGTGAGTAGAGTATGGCAGCTGACTAAGAACTATCAGTGCTTGAATGCAAAAGTGCCCCCTTTAGTGCCTATGGTTCCAGACATTGTGGTTCTCACAGAAGCCATTATCCTCTACCGGCATTTGGTGTGTGGTTATTGAACTGGAAAATGCCTTTTTCACTATCTCAGTCTGGGAGGAGGACAATATCAATTCATTTTCCATGGCAAAGTCTAGTGTATACCTTCACTGTACTGCAGCATGGATATTTAAACTACCCCACTGTGTTGGCTTGAAAGGATTATGTGCCCTGGAAAAGGCATGTTTAAATCCTGATCCATCTTGTGGAGGCATCTGTTTCTTTTAATCCCTATTCAGTACTGTAGGTTGGAAACTTGATTAGATGATCTCCATAGAGATGTGACTCACCCAATTGTGGAGATTAATCTTTAACTCCACCCATTCCAGGTAGGTCTTGATTAGTTTACTGGAATCCTTCCAAAGAGGAAACATTTTGGAGAGCCACAGAGCCACAAGAACCATGAGAGCCATGAAAACTGCAGAGACCACACAGCCAGAGATCTTTGCAGATGAAGAAGAGATAGACCCCAGGGGAGCTTCATGAAACAAGAAGCCAGGAGAGAAAGCTAGCAGACATGGCCATGTTTGCCCTGTGCCTTTCCAGTTGAGAGAGAAAACCTGAGTTTCATTAGTCTTCTTGAACCAAGGTATCTTTCCTTGGATGCCTTAGATTGGACATTTCTAATCTTTAATTTGGACATTTTCACAGACTTAGAACTGTAACCCTGCAACTTAATGAATTCTCCTTTTTAGGGGCTGTTCTGTTTCTGGTATATTGCATTCCAGCAGCTAGCAAACTAGAACACTCACTATCTGTCATCAGTAGCTAAGACAGGATTTCAGTAAGCTACCCCTGCCTGTATTACTCCAAGTATTCCATCACATGTTGGTCGGCCAAAGCAAGGAGCAAACTGCCCAAGGATTACACACATTACTAACTGACTTCAACAGTCCAACTGGGCCATAAATTCCAATAAGATAAAAGGCCAAGCTGCATCCGGTCACATTCCTATGCCTTATATGGGCCAGAAACCAGTACTGGATCCTGACCCAGTACAGGACAAATTACTGTTTCTGTAGTCACCTACCTCCAGAAAGGAGGTCCAGTGGTTGATTGAGTTATTTGCAAATTGGTGCTGGCATATTCCTTAACTCAGTATCCTCTTGCCACCCCTATATTGGGTGACACAGAAAGTAGGTACTTTCCTCTAGGGAATGGGGGAAGAGCAGGCTCTGCAGGAGGTAAAAGTGGCCATTTCAGCTACTTTGCCTCTAGGACATTTGGAGCCTGTATCTCCATTTGAACTACAGGTTTCTGCCACATGGACCCATGTCAACTAGTCCCTCTGGCAGAAGGAGGGAACAACAGGAATTCTCAGACTCTTGGCGTGCTGGTTTGAATCTGTGGTGGACCCCAGAAAAGCCATGTCCATTAATCCTCATTCCATATTGCTGGCTGGGAGCTTTTTTATTGTTCCCATGGAGATGTGACCCACCCAATTGTGGGTGGTAACTTTTGATTAAATGGCTTCCATGTAGTTGTGACTCCACCCATTCCAGGTGGATCTTGATTAGTTTACTGGAATCCTTTAAAGGAGGGAACATTTTGGAGAGAGAGAGAGAGTGATGAGAACCATGAGATGCGGTGCAACCAGAGACTTTTGGAGACAAAGAAGGAAAACGCCCTAAGGGGAGCTTCATGCAACAAGGACCCTGGGGAGAAAGCTAGAAGACGTCGCCATGTTCACCATGTGTCTTTCTAGTTGAGAGAGAAATCCTGAACTTCATCAGCCTTCTGGAACCAAGGTATTTTTCCCTGGATGCCTTAGATTGGACATTTCTATAACCTTGCTCTAATTGGGACATTTTCACTTTAGAACTGTAAACTACCAACTTAATAAATTCCCTTTAAAAAAAGCCATTCCTTTTCTGGTATATTGAATTCTGGCAGCTTGCAAAGTAGAGCATCTGGATTTTGGGATGAAGAAGTTCCCAGACACAGGCCAGTGGTACCCCCCATTCAAGAGGGATCTTTTGGAAGGCTATTGGGCCTTGTTGGAAACAGAAATGATCACCAAGAGCTCCCAGGTCCTTCCAAGGCCATAAATCTCCATCATGTCCTGGGTCCTGGGTAATCAGAACACTCAAGTAGTGCCCAGCAACACAGCATCATCAAATGGAAGTTTATGCTCATTGAAGGTTATGCTCATTCGGGCCCCCAGGGAGTAACACACTTTCATGAGCAAGTGGCAGAGGCTCCCTCCAATGATGATGCTGTTACAATACCTGATGAGGACCCTTCTCTCCCTGCATTGGCACCTTGGGGACCCTAACTCAAGGATTCTCAGTACTGGTTCACTGATGGATTGGCCAAACTGAAGCCATCTGGGATCTATTGGACAGCAGCTGTTATTTCCTTTGCCTCAGGCAAAATAGATACCAACTCTGGCACTGGAAAAAGTGCACAAAGGGCTAAACTGGGAATAGTCCTCTTAGCCCTGGAACACTCAGAACTAAGCAGTCATGTATTCTTGTTTATTGACTCATGGGCTGTCACAAATGGCTTAGCAGTCTGGTTAGGTTCATAGGGGGGATGTGATTGGAGAATTAAGTTCCCCAGTATAGGGAAGAGACCTTTGGAAAACATTGGCAGTGTGGAAAGGCATCATTTTTGTTATCCATGATGATGCACACGGCAAGGGCCCATATCATAATGAACATCATTGGAATGTGTTAGCTGATAAAGGATTCACTGAGTTGCTTTTCACACCTCACAAGGCTAATGATCCTCCTGAGAGAGAGGCAGAGGATTAGACCTGTCTGGAGGATGAGGACAATGAACTTACCCTTGGTGACATCTAAATGTCTGAAGTTCTCATGGCTGCCTCCCCTGCTGGGTGGATCCACCATTACACTGTACATGGAAAATTCTGACACCATGGAATTATGGGCCCAGGAACACAGAGAACCTGTCTCATTAAAAGAGGCTCAATCTGCCATTTGCCAATGTGAGAGATGTCAACTACAAGCCAAAGCCCCCAAAGGGTATTTAGAGGCTGTTCCCAGAGGGGCTGCTCCAGGCCCTTCATGACAAGTGGAATACATTGACCCTCTCCTGCCATCCCAAGGTATGTCCTGTATCTTGATTATGGTAGGCACCTATTCAGGCTATGGTCTTGTCTTTCTAGTTCATTGTGGGAATGCAGTATATACATGGGATGCCTTGGAAAAGCATATCTGCCACCCTTTCATGTACCCAGATGGCATCTCCTCTGACCAAGGGTCCCAATTTATTGCACAATCCACTCAATGAAGGACCAAGACTCACAAAATTAAATGGATATTCCATATCACACACTATCCACAGACAGCTGGCATTGTGGAGAATTTTTATGACCACCTGAATAAAGGGCTTCAATATCTACACCCTGACAACTCTCTTATTTGATGGATTGTCTGCCTTACTTGGGTCCTTTAGAAGCTAAATTCAGGAGGTCCCTAGAAGGGAAACATAGCCTTATCCTGCTTTTTAGCACAGGGAAGAGACAAGAGTGGAGGAATAACCCAGACTTTGCTCCACATCTATTATTATGCCCATCAAGATGAGGATTGGCCCTGAAAAGGGGACCAAGGACACTCCACTTGGAACTCTTTTCAGCCACTGAGAGGGGATCACCCCACTTTTTATCCCATTACATCCTCCACACAATTCCAGGACAGTTGTAGGTTAGGGCTACCAGTTAGAGGGTTAGGATGATGGAAACGAATCCAGATGTGCTTAACACGCATGGGGTAACAATCCAGTGGGTGGAACCTGTGGGGCCTGATATATGCATATGGGAGGTTAGTGGGTGATGCCTACTCCTGTTGGGCCACCAGTCCCATGAGATACCTTCAAGGAGTCTTGAGTCATAAGATACTTTCAAGAAGTCCTGATACCTCCCATATATCAGGAAGGGGTGAAAGTGGGCCAGAATATATGGGTAAATCACTTAGACTAATGAGAAAGAGATGAGGTTACAGCTCAAGGCAAGGGACAGAAAAAATGGGTGGCCTTAGAGGGAAAAGATAAGTTACAGCAAATAGGCTGAGAAAATGTCTCCCATGGGAGTTGGCTGCTCAACCACCCTGTCAAGACTAGTTACTGCTTCGCACCTCCTGTTTTCTATAGATTTGACCTGGTAGCAAGCTGGAAGGAAAACACTTGGTCCAAATGACACAGGCCATTGCAACTGCAAGGAAACTGACTGACTGCTGGAACTGCCATCCAATAACATGTTCCCTCTTCTCCCTTTGCTTAGTTTGAATTGACACTCAAACAGCTGATTTTCCCTGCCTCACATTTGAACTAACATTAAGAAGTCCTTCATTTACGTCCTGTGACATAAATGACAGCCTTTGGCTGTGTACTCTTTTTTTCCACATCCCTGGACAACCTGTTGGAATGCAAAAACACCCAAGGTAATGAAATGGGCAAGTAGCTCAGTTGTCTTTCCAGTTTATTATCTTCAGCAAAACATGATTTGCCTAAGATGGGGGTGGGGGTCCATGATTCTGGATTTGCCTCTTTTGGTAGATCATTATTGTCCTGGCTGGAATTAAGCACCAGTGAATAGATGATATGCAATCTGCCAGCCACCTTGTCTGACATGGCTGAATTTACAGCATAAGGCTTTCAGGCTCAGCAAAATGCATTAAATTCTTTAACCAAAGTAGTGTTTGATAATTGCGTTGTCTTAGACATCTCCTAGTCCATCAAGGAGGCATAAGTGCTATTGCTAACACCTCCTACTATATGTGGTTAATGCCTCAGGGGTGGTGTATGGTAGATGAGCAAAATTCAACAGCAAACTCACTGGCCACAAAGTGTACAAATTCTATGTGGGACTTATTCAGCTGTCTCCCAGCAAGGTGAGGGGACATGGATGCAATCATTACTCTAGACATAACTTATCATCCTGCTTGGAGTAGTGTTATGTATAGGTCAACCTTCCTAATGTGCTATAGCCACTGGTATTCCCAAACCTTTACTGTCAATATTGTTAAAAGCCATGAGGCAGTTAGGCCTGACTAGTTCTGCCTTCCTGTCTGAAATGGAAGGTGGGCTTATGTTGTGGAAGCTAGTAGGGAGGAGAAGGTTAGGCCTGGTCTAGAGGTGGAGGGGTAGACTGCTGTGGAATTCTCAGATACACCTAGTGGCTACCTACCAGCTCTTGCCTAAGCCCCCTTCCTTTCCCCCTTTCCTATTCTGTGCAGATGTTTCAATATGTTTCCATTCCATGGCCTGGGGCAGATGTTAGGTCTACTGCAAAAGGCCTGGACCTAGCTTGAACCTAGAAACCAAGAACAAGCAGCTCCAGCTGCTTATCAGGGTGGGAATTCTCATGGCAGGGCTTCCTCCCTCTGGAGTGGATAAGTGCTCGCTCCTGAGCACCATAGGTGTCTCTGCTCTCTGATGCAAAGTGGGGAGCTGCCATACACAAACCCTGACCCAAGCAGCTGGCCTCCCCAGGAGACTAGCCATGATGAGCTCTCTTTCCCTGTTCTTCTGGATCCTCTGTACTGTTTAAATAATAAAACAGCCATTTGCTTCAAGTTTTTGTTGTGCCTGAGCCTGAGTTCCCATGATACACGATGTAACAATTTACTCCCTCAGTGGGCAACTGAGAGCTGAGGAAGGCAAGCAAGGTGCAGATCATTCAAGAATGGGAGCAGCACTCATGATTTCTCTTAATGTGAGAGAGGCCTCCTCTTCTGCAGTTATAAAAAATACTGTCTTTTCAAGTGCCCGAAGATTTCCAAAGCAGAGCTGCTTAATCTACTGACACAAACATGGAAAAAATATATAGAAAATCACAGAAGGAATTGTTCAGCCTCTTAAACTATAACTGGAACCAGCTGGCTGCTTGTGTGGGGCAGGATGACTTGTCCTCCTGCAAGGCTTGTGGCTTGGTCATCTAGGCGGCTGACAGTCTTGGAATTTGATATATACCGTGACTGGTGGATCTCAGACTCACTTTGGGTCCAAGAGTGAATTTGTAGAAGGTATGCAACAGCAGGTAAAGGGTTGGTAAAGGAGTACAGTGTATTGTATGTGGAACCAGACAGATCTGTGTTTGACATTATGGTTCTATCACTTACTGGCTGTGTGACCATGGGTAGGGCATTTAATCTTCTCTAAATTCTGTCTCTTCAGCTTTAAAATTGAAATAGTAGTTAAACTTACCTCTTAGGTGATTGTGAGACTAAAAAATATTATATGTATCTTGAATTGTCTGTTAGGTCTCACAATGAGTTAGTAAGATGACAGTGGTGTGTATGCCAGGTACCCTGTGTTTCAACATTAGTGAGTTTTTAAATTTTATATCATTCCCTTAATTGCTTACTATAGTGAATTTTTTGAGAGTTGGAGAGAGGTGGGTTAGCGTGATCTTGCAGCAATAAAGTACTGTTTTGTGAATATATTCTCCTTCCTTGCCTGACTTTTCTCCTACCCACTCATTTTCTTTTCAAAGGATGAGAGGTAGCATGGTGTGGAGCAAAAAGAGTCAGGCAAATGTGAATTGAGTACTAGCATAAAGGCCATGGAATCCTAGTTGTGTCATATGGCTTCTTTTCTTTTTCTTAATGCAATTTTATTGAGATACATTCACACATCATATAATGCATCCAAAGTATATAATCAGTAGTTCACAGTGTCATCATACAGTTGTGCATTCATCACTGAAATCAATTTATAACATTTTCATTATTACAAAAAATAAAAAGAATACCCAAAGCATCCCATACCTCTAATGCCTCCCATTATTTATTTATTTGTTTATTTATTTATTTTCTTACTCATCTGCCTATACACTGGCTAAACGGAGTGTCAGTTACAAGGTTTTCACAATCACACAGTCACACCATAAAAGCTATACAGTTGGTGGAGTTATACAGAGAAGGTAGGGTTTAAAAAATGAATACAAATATTGAATCATTAAATTGATATTTCTTTTAGTCTCCAGTATGTTAGAGCAGCTATAAGTGAAAACCTAAAATTGTGGAATTGTAACCCATACCAAACTCTGAAATTTGTTCTACAGCCAATTGTTGTGTTGTGCTTTGAAATTTATTGCTTTTTTTGTATATATGTTAGTTTTCACAAAAAAGAAAAAAGTCAATTGTGATGATAAAAAATATTTGTTCCTTCTAGCCTCCTATATTCTGGAGCAGCTAGAAGGAAAAATCTGAGATGATGGCATGGTAGCTCCTGACAAACTCTGGGATCTGTCCTGTAACTACTTGTTGAAAGCGCTTTGAAAACTATTGTTTCTTTCTTTCTTTGCTTCATATATATGTTATAACATACAATAAAAAAGTTAACAAAAAGCTATACAGTTGTACAATCATCAAGAATCAAGGCTATTGGATTACAGTTCAACAGTTTCAGGTCTTTCTTTCTAGGTATTCTAATACTCTAAAAACTAAAAAGGAATATCTATATAACATAAGAAAACCTCTAGGATGACCTCTTGACTCCATTTGAAATCTCTTAGCTGCTGAAACTTTATTTTGCTTCATTTCTTTTCCCACTGTGGGTCAAGGAGGCCTTCTCAATCTCCTGATGCCAGGGTCAGGCTCAACCCTGAGAGTCATGTCCTACATTTCCAGGAAGACTTACAACCCTGGGAGTCATGTCCCATGTAGGGGGAAGGGTGGTGACTTTACTTGTGGAGTTGTCTCAGAGAGAAAGAGAGAGGGGGTAACTCTTAGGCATAATTATAAGTAGGCTTAGGTTTTCCTTGCAGGAATAAGTTTCATAAGGAATGCTGCAAGATTGAAGGCTTGGCTTATTAAATTGGTAGCCTCTAATGCTTGAAAGAATATCAGGAATTCTCCAGGAAGGATGTTTAATGTTTTCACCTTTACCCCAATCCCTCAAGGGGACTTTGCAAATACTTTTTTATTTTCTGCCCCAAATGCTTTGGGACATATCAGGGTATTACATAACCTGTACAGAGTAACAAGACCTCATTCCCTATTCTAGGTTTCACATAATTATGTTGTTTAAATAAACTGACTATACAGGTTAAATTAGATAGTGTACTGCAGAAAATATGAATTTTGTACCAAATAAACACATTTTCTTTGGTGTCACATAGAAGTTGAAGTTTTAAAATACAGACAATATCATCCTTTACCCTGTATTCTGATTTACCTTAGTCTTAACTAAGTCTGTTTCATTCATATCTCTAATTGAAGTCTGATTTCTTTTTTTGACTTCTTTAACAATTGCTGAATGGAGTAATGCTGACTTTCAGAGCCACAGAACTCTGTCAGTCTCAGTTGTCACACACATACCCAAAGTTACAGTGAGCTACCATGAGAGACAAAGTGCTCAGTATCTCAGAATTTAGAAACAACAGTTAAAACTCAGGAATAGATTTGACTGCTGTAAGAGCTTACACTCTAGGAACCTTTATAATAAGTCTTATTGAACATTCTGTACTCCTTAACCATTGATTGCCCAATCTCTGCCCAAATCCTATCCTCTGATAACTTATGTTCTTGAATTCAGTTCTCAGAATTTACTCATTATAGTTAGTCCCTATTAGTGAGGGCTTATAATATCTGTCCTTTCATTTCTGACTTATTTCATTCAACATAATGTCCTCAAGGTTCATTCACCTAATTCCATGCCTCACAACTTCATTCCTTCTTGTAGCCTGTCAATATTCCGTTGTATGTATATATATACACCACAGTTCACCCTTCAGTTCACCAGTTGATTTTTGCTTAGTCCACCTCCTTCCATGATTTCATGAATAATAACACCATAAACACTAGTGTGCAAATGACCATTTATGTCCCTGCTTTCAGTTTTTCCAAGTTTATACCTAATAATGGGTTTTCAGGATCATATGGCAACCCTATACTTAGCACCTATGGAACCATCACACTGCCCTCCAGGGAGGCTGTAGTGATCTGATTCCCTACCAACATTGATTAGGTATCTTCTCCAGCACCTGTATTTCTCTGTTTCTTTTTAAAACCATTTTATTCACATACCATGCAATCCATCCTAAGTAAACAATCAATGGCTCCCAGTATAATCACATGGTTATGCATTCACCACCACAATCTATATAAGAACATTTCCATTTCTTCCACAAAGAAAGAAGAGGACAAAAATAGAAAAAATAAAGACTAAAAAAATGAAAGGAGGAACACCACCACCAACAAGAATCCCATACTCCCCTCTTATACCCTGCCTTATTGACATTTAGTGTTGGTATATTGCCTTTGTTATAATTAATGGAAGAATATTACCTTAATTTGCATTGACTGTATTTTTTCAATATCCCATCCCATTTTCAATACCTTGCGATGGTGACATTCATTTGTTCTCCCTCATATAACAACTTTCCCATATTTGTATATTTAATCGCCATCATTGTTCACCCTTGGTTTCACTACATTATATAGTCCCAATTTTTATCCTCTCTCTTTCCTCCTGGTGTCATACATGCCCCTAGCCTTCTTCTTTCAACTATACTCACACTCTCCTACAAACCTCTCTCTCCTGTCTTTTCCTATCTGCCTGTAGCACTCCCTTTAGTATTTCTTGTAGAGCAGGCCTCTTGTTCACAAACTCTCTCAATGTCTTCTTGTCTGTAATATTTTGAACTCTCCATCATTTCTTTGGGGGGGGTGCATGGTCCAGGAATCGAACCCGGGTCTCCTTCATGAAAGGCAAGCATTCTACCACTGAACCACCCGTGCACCCTCTCCACCATTTTTGAAGGACAATTTTGCCAGATATAGAATTCTTGGTTGGCAGCTTTTCCTCTTTAAGTATCTTATCATATCACTGCCCTCTTGCTTCCTTGATTTCTGCTGAGAAATCCACACATTGTCTTATCAAGCTTCCCTTGTATGTGAGCAATCACTTTTCTCTTTCTGCTTTCAGAATTCTCTGTTTGTCTTTGACATTTGACAATCTGATTAATAAATGTCTTGGAGTAGGTCTATTTGGGTCTACTTCTGTTTGGGGTATGTTGTGCTAATTGGATATGCAATTTTTAAAACTTTTTATTTTATAGTATAACACATATACAAAGCAAAGAAATAAAAAAGGAATAGTTTACAAAGCACTCTCCAACAAGTAGTTACATGACAGATCCCAGAGTTTATCATGGGCTAACATACAATCCTCTCAGAATTTTCCTTCTAGCTGCCCCAGAATATAGGAGGCTAGAAGACTTAAATATTTTTTTATCATCACAATAGACTTTTTTCCTTCTTTTTTTGTGAAAAATAACATATATACAAAAAGGCAATGAATTTCAAAGCACAGTACCACAATTAGTTGCAGAACATATTTCAGAGTTTGACATGGGTTACAATTCCACAATTTTACATTTTTATTTCTACTGGCTCTAAGACACTGGAGACTAAAAGAGATATCAATGTAATGATTCGGGGTTCATATTCATTTGTTAAATCCTATCTTCTCTGTATAACTCCACCATCACCTTTGATCTTTCCATCCCTCTTTTTAGGGGTGTTTGGGCTATGGTCATTCTAACCTTTTCATGTTGGAAGGGTCTGTCACTAATATGCGGTAGGGAGATGGAATTATGTTCTGGAGAGGCTGGGCCCTCTAGTTTCAGGATTTATCCTGTCCAGGGACCCATCTGGAGGTTGTAGGTTCCTGGAAAGTAACACTAGTGCATGGAACCATTGTGGAACCTTATATATTGCCCTAGGTGTTCTTTAGGATTGGTTGGAATAGTCCTGGCTGGGGTTAAGCAGGTTATGATAGAAAGCAAAAGCTGAAGCTTACATAAGAGCAACCTTCAGAGTAGCCTCTCGACTTGATTTGAACTCTCTCAGCCACTGATACCTTATTTGTTACACTTCTTTCCCCCCATTTGGTCAGGATGGTATTGTTGATACCACAGTGCCAGGGCCAGGCTCATCCCTGGCAGTCATCTCCCATGCTGCCAGGGAGACTTTCATCCTGTATTCATGTAGAAGGGAGGGCAATACTTTCGCTTGCAGAGTTGGGCTTAGAGAGAATGAGGCCACATCTGAGCAACAGAAGGGGTCCCCCAGAAGAAACTTTAAGGCATACCTATAGAAAGGCTAAACTTCTCTGGTACCTACATGAGCTTCACAAGAATAAGCCTCAAGATCAAGGGCAAGACCTATTGATTTGGGTGTCCCTAAAGTCTGACACAGTATCAGGGGATTTCCTGATGGTCAAGCTTAATAGTTCCATATTTTTTCTCCCATTCCTCAAGGGATTTTGCCAATACTTTTTGATTATCTGCTTAATATACTCTAGGATGTATCCAGGCATTACATTAAACTATACAGGATTAAAGGACCTCTTTCTTATTCTGTGCTCCCTGTGTTTCAATTGTTCAAATGAGCTATACAGATAGGGTGAGTTAGATTATATGCTACAGAAAATTTCAGTTCCAGACCAAATAGACCTTTCTTTCTTTGGTCTCAAAGAGGATGTGTGGTTCTAAAATATAGACATTGTCTTCCTTACCCCTGTGTTCTGAATCACTTTAACCCCAACTTGATTGGCTTTGTTCTTATCTCCAAATATCACGTTATTATATATATATAAAACGGCCTCTAGAAATCCAGAAATAATAATTACCACTCCAGACTAAATGTGTTGGTTCTGTAATTTCATATCTTTCATGAGAGATGGGAAATTTTTAATGATTAGTTCCTCCATTTTTCTTTCTGTCCCTTTTCCCTTCTCTTCTCCTTCTGGGACATCCATAACATGAATATTCATTTACTTCATGTTGTCATTCAATTCCCTGAGACCCTGCTCATATTTTTCCATTCTTTTTCCTTTATGTTCTTTTATGTGTAGCATTTCAGATGCCCTGTACTCTAGTTCACTAATCCTTTCTTCTGCCTCTTCAAGTCTGCTGTTGTATGCTTCCAATGATTTTCATTTCTTCTATTGTGCTTTCATTCCTATAAATTCTGCTAGTTTGTTTTCGCGTTCTTCTGTAAGATCACCCAGTGTCTTCTTTATAGCTTTCATCTCCTTTGCCACATTTTCCTTCAACTTGATTTGATTTTGAAGATTTGTTTGAACATCCTTAATTAGTTGTTTCAACTCCTGCCTCATTTGCAGTGTTAGTTTGTTCTTTTGATTGGAACAATCAAATGCCATGCATTTGTGCTTCCTAGTATGACTTTTGATTTTTTGCTGGTGTCTAGGCATCTGATTTCTTTAATTAGTTTATTCTGATGGTTGTTTTCTCTCTTTTACCTGATTGTTGGTTGGCTTTGTCCTCTATCTGTTCTTTGATACTCAGTTCAATTTATTCTAGGCTTCTATCATAGATTCTGTTTAACTGATCAGGATTTTTCAGCTCTTGTTTTTCTGGTTCTTGCTCTGTCTATAGGAAAGATTTTTCAGGAGGGTCTCCCCAGATATATTTTCCAAAACAAGACAGGCCTGTATCTCAGGAAGAGGGTATAATCAGTATCAAAATTCCCTGCAGATGAGACCCAGCAGATTACCAGTCTTTCTGGTGAAGCCTCTTGATTCTGTGCTTTTCCTATCCTGCCCAACAGGTGGCACTTGTCAGCCCACAACTCCCCACAGGCATAAAGTGATATTCTGCCTTTAATTCTCAACAGACCCCATCCCTGCCAGGAGTGTGGTTGAGACTGAGGCTGAAGCAGAAGGAGGTCATAAGGTGTTTCTGTTTTCCAGCCCCTGATTTCTGAATTCTCTGAATGAGAGCTGCCACTTGTTCTGGGCCCTGCCTTCACCCTTTTCTTAAGGAATATATGCCCTTTAGGGAATTATGTACTTCATCTGACTAATTGCTTTCTCAGCTATCCCTTAACTCTGCCCTTGCCTGGAACAGCATTGACAATTGAAAATGCCTGCAGCTTTCTTTAATGGGCTGCTAAAAATAAAAATTAAAAAATTAAAAAAAGGAAGAAAAAAAATCATTTTCGGAGGTGGTACCCAGCCCAACCCCAGGTTCGCCAGTCAAAAGCTGGAATTGGTACCCAGCCCTATGTGCCCCCTTTTTTGGAGGCACAACCCTTTTTCAGTGTTCTGACACTTCCAAAAGCCTCTGTATTTTTGTCCCTCTGCCTTCTCTCTGCTGGGAGTGACTTCTGGGTTCCTTTCATGCTTGCTCCCTATTTGTTTTTGTTCAGAGCTTTGTATTAAACAGTTGGAATTTGTTAATTATATCCACAATTGGAGTTTGCCTGAGCTCTCCTTGCCAGGGTCCTAGTAGAGACTGCTTCTTTTTTCCATGGGGAAGTGACTTCATGGAAGCCTCCATGGTAGTGGGGGAGGGGCACCAGCCTCCAGTTTGGAAGAATTTACCTATATTTCTGTGCTGTGATTTTGGCCTTTACACCCATTTCAAACTGGTGTATGATGTGTGTCTGGTCACAGAAATTTTCCCCAAAAGTTGTTTTAGACAGTTCCTGGATATTTACTAGCTGCCCTAGAGGATGAACAAAATTCCACACCTCCTTATGACACCATCTTGCCCTGCCTTCTCACACAACTTCTTGAATTTCACTTTCCATGAAGATATGTTTTTAAGAATTTAAAAGATTATGTGTGTAATATGTGTGTCACTTAAATAATACAAGTAGTTTTTATTCTACCTGTCATTATACAGAGACTGTAGAATGTTAAAATGTTAACTGAATGCATGAAAGTCGTATGAATATTCCACGATTTCAAGGATTTGAAATGTTCATTTTCAAGAAGAGACATCTTGAGAAATTATGCCATAGAAAAGCCCTTCCCAACAAAGACCTAGAACTACAAGTTTGCAGTTCTCCTCACCTGATATACAAATATTTTGGTTGCTCACATGACAAAGACTGTTGTTTGTAACTGATTCAAGTATCTTCCTTTCAGAATTTTTGTGGTTCTTGGGATTTTTCAGAGCTTTGCTGTGATTCTACCATTAGGATTTAGCCTAAGTCAACTTGGCCATGCCAAATCCTATTAGGATTTATAGGTAGGACCTGGTAGCAACTTGTAGTTGGAAGAAGATGAGGGGTAGTTACATTTCCACAGCTTTGCTAGAAGTTTGGAATAAAAACAGATGTCAGGACAAATACGCTGTATATATAAACATTTATTAGCAAGCAGGCACAAAATGGTCATAAACCTATCCTGGAAGTTCAGTGATGTTTCAGATTCCTGTCCATTTTGGTTGTTGTTGCGTGAAAATTTCATCTGAGGCAAACATGACAATATTCCAGCCATAAGACTTAATTAACCATTTACTAGGGTCAGGAGATCAAGAATCATCTGGAAACAGAAGCAGGACCCTGGAGCTCTTAGGAATTATGTTGAGGGTGTCATCCCTAAGGGTAGGGGCTTCTAGAATTTTGTACAGTGTTCAAGTGAGAATATTCTAGTCTGTGCACATGTTTTGAATACCACTAATTTCACCAACATGATCATATTTTTGTACAGCATTGTATAAATTAATGAGCCTTTCTTATCACTGATGAAAACTTGTTTCCAGCACTTATGCTAATTATCGCAACCTGTGGTGTCAATAGGGAATAGTGATAGCTGAAGGACCGTGGTAGTCATCTTTGTACTGTGGCTTTTGAGTGAGCAGTCTTGAAAAAGGCAACTGACTGCCCTTAGAGTGCATATTTAAACTGGTCACATATAAGATCACATTATCTCTGCTTTATTATTTTAAGGTAAATCACAGACATCATATCAGGTGCCCCATTTTGACGATCCTGGGATCAATAGAAGTTGAAAAAGCAGAACAAATTTAGGTGTTCAGTGTGATGAAATAAGCAAAAATATGAAGTCAGTGCCACCAAAACTGTTGGAATGTATCCTCCTTAGAATTACTCTAAAAATCAAGCAAGAACCCTTGGCTTTCCTGAGGCTTCTAGGCTTCTGTCACAGCTTTCTTCCTCAAAAGGCAAATGAAGCTCAGTATGTGGACAGTTGCTGGAATGTTAAGCACTTGCTGGCTAATTTCATACCTCTGCAACCTCTAGAAAGTGGGGTAGGCTCTGGGTGGAGCCCCCAAATCACAGCTGTCCTGTAGTGACAGCTGCTGGTTGCTGAATGCTCAGAAACAGAGATGTGTACTTTTCAACTAAAAAAGGATCTATGTGCTTAAGTGCAGTTCAAAACTCTAGGTACAGCTCCAACACTGGAAGGACGCTGCTGAAGTCTGTGCCCTCCATGTTCTCAGTTTCTTCATTGTTCTACAATGCCATCTCCAGACCCTCTCTATCAGTTTATCAGATCATTGGCAGATTTCCTGAAATCAAAATGGGTGCAAGATAAAAAGGAATGGGTTATTGATACAGGCAACACCTTGGGTGAATTTCAAGGGAATTATGCTGAGTGAAAAAATCCAATCCCTAAAGGTTGCATACTATATGATTCTATTTATATAACATTTTAAAAAAGACAAAATTATAGAGCTGGAGAACAGTTTGGTGATTGCCAGGGGTTAAGGAAGTGGGTGGTGGTGCTAAGGTAAGTGTGGTTATAAAAAGCAACATGAGGTGACATCCAGGGGTGAAAGTCTCCCTGGCGACATGGGAGATGACTCCCAGGGATGAATCCAGACCTGGCACCATGGGATCAACAATTACATCCTGACCAAATGGGGGAAAAGAAGTGTAATTAGTAAAGTATCAGTGGCAGAGAGTTCAAATAGAGTCGAGAAGCTACTCTAGAGGTTGCTCTTATGCAAGCTTCAGGTAGACCTTGCTACTTATCATAACCTGCCAACCCCCAACCAGGGCCATTCCAGCCAATCCTAAAGAACACCTAGGGCAATATATAGGATTCCACAAGGGTTCTAGGCACCAGAGTAACTTGCCAGAAACTTTACAACCTCCAGGTGGGTCCCTGGTCCAGATAAGTCCTGAAACCTAGCCCAGCCTCTCCAGAACATCAGATAGTTCCATTTCACTACCCCATATTAGTGACAGAACCTTCCAATATCAAAAACTTAGAATTGCCATAGCCCAAACAACCCCAAAGAGAGGTATGGAAAGATCAAAGGTGATGGTGGAATTATACATAGGAGATAAGACTTAACAATTGAATATGAATGCTGAATCATTAAATTGATATCTCTTTCAGTCTCCAGTATCTTAGAGCAACTAGAAGTAAAAACCTAAAATTGTGAAATTGTAACCCATGTCAAAGTCTGAAATATGTTCTACAACTAATTGTGGTGCTGTGCTTCGAAATTTACGGCTTTTTTTGTATATATGTTATTGCTCACAAAAAAGAAAGAAAAAAATCAATTGTGATGATAAAACAGTATTTAAGCCCTCTACCTCCTATATTCTGAAGCAGCTGGAAAGGAAAATATGAGAGGATCATATGGTAGCCCATGAAAAACTCTGGGATCTATTTCTGTAACTGCTTGTTGAAGCATGCTTTGAAAACTATTGCTTTTTTATTTCTTTGCTTTGTACATGTGTTCTACTATACAATAAAAATGTTTTTTAAAAAAAGCAGCATGAGGGATCCTTGTGATAATGGAACTGTTCAGTGTCTTGACTGTGGCGGTAGATGCACAAACCCACACAGGTGATAAAATAGCATATAATGAAATATACACACACAAAAGAATACAAATAAAATCAGAGAAATATGAATAAGATGGTTGAAATGTTACTATCAACACCAATGTCCTAGTATATTCTACCATACAGTTTTTTAAGATGTTACAGGTGATCTCGCTGTATTATTATAACTGCATGTAAATCTACAATTATCTCAAAAAATTTTAATTAAAAAGTGAATGATTGTAGTGATGGTTGCACAACCCTGTGAAAATACCTAAAAACACTGAATTGTATACCTTAAGTGGTTGAATTTTATAGTATATGAGGTATATATCAATAAAGCTATTTTTTAAAAAAATGGGTACATTGATCTTCAGAGAAATTGGCTAAAGAAAACAAGCAGTTTTAAACCATCAAGCTGAACTCCTGGTCCATAAAAGATGACTCTGGTGGTAGAACTGATATTTTGATCCAGAGGATTGTAAACCCTGTCTTCTTCAAACTTTTTCAGTCCAAACCCTGAGCCTATCCTGTATGGGTAAGAGACACTTTAGTTGCATCAGCCCACTGGTAACTGGGTGAGCCAAAAGGAAGTATCAGGTACCTGTGAAGCCCTCAAGTCTCAACCTTTTTCCTTTCTATCACTGTGTGGCCCAATTCATTTGCCTCAATTCTGCTTTTCACTTGGACTAAGGTCCACTTGATTGGGTTTCTGATTCCCTACCTAAGTCTTGCCAAGTTTCTCCCCTGAAGGCTGAATGCTTTTCCTTATTCTCCCCTGCCAGTGTCTGAGGCTCAGCTGTGAATAGACTCAGTGCTATCATCTGTCTAATTTGGAGGGCTGATGTTTGCCACCTAAATTCCCTGACTGTGATGGTGAATGGCTGCTACTTGGCCTCCCTACCTCCACACAATACTGACCCCAGAGCCTCACATACCCTTTAGACAGGGTGCATTGTTCTGTTCCACTGCTCCCTCCCTAAGGGCCTAGCCTAAGTTATAAAGGTAGTGAATCCCAGCCCCTTTCACACTTAGGACTTGTATCTTTTTCCTCTCCACTGGTCCGTATTGCATGCCTCACACCCGACCAAACCCACTCAGGTGACAGTAAGAGTGGTAAGCCAATTTTCTTGACCATGTTACACAGAATAAGTACATCCAGGAACTGTTGTCACTAGCTGAGCCTGGTAACCCCGAATGGGATTCTGCTACTAAAAGGTACGTGGAGAGAGGAGTGTACTGCCGGTGAGTATGCTAAGTCCAGCTTTCCAAAGGCACATGCCTTTCCTGGGGAAGGGCCCGAGAAGCTTCAATCAAGAATCCACAATGATTTGGCAAAACCGGTCCAGGGAAGAGGGTCTTGACAATAGCTACATTCTACAGAAAGCCAGGGCTCTGACTCTCATCTTAAACATCTGTCACTGCAATCACATCTCTAGGCTGGTTATTTACAATGCATGGGTTGCCATACACAGCCATTTCTGACCTTGAGGCTGTATTTACCTCAGTTGGGCTTAAGGAATTTTTTTTTACTTAAGAAAGATCTTATTGAGCTGTCACCATCATACCTCATCACCCCCATGCAAATGGTCAGGCTGAAAGGATGGTCCAGGGGCAACTTACAATGCTTTAAAACAGGTAACTGGCAAGATTGGACAATAAGATGTGCCAAATTTCTCATCATTCAGAAGGCTGCTCCATATCTGACAGGAGTTAGTCCTACTATATTATTGAGAAGACAAACCTTAAGATTTTGATTCACTCTCTACATCCAGATTCAACTGTCACTTCTGCTGTTAACCATGTTTCTACCTCTTCATAATTTCCTGTTCTCATTTATTGGGGCTATGGAAACAAACACATGTGAAGATTCAGCATAAAGTAAGTTTACTTTGAGGAAGAGTCCTCTATAAGTAAGCCCACATACATTTTTGTATGAATGGTGACATCTATTTTGACTTTCTGAAGATCTTCCCCACCTATACCCTATGGATTTATTCTGAGCTTTGTTCCAGATTTATGATGTGACCAGAGACATGACCTCTGGATGAGTGCAGGGTCATTCAGTTGGGTTCTGGAGAGTGGTTTCCACCTTGCTTTAGTAGTTTTACTGTTGGTTTAGGCCCCCTTCTCCTCTGGAGCCAATAATGTCTACTGCCATAGGTCAAAGACTAGGAATCAGGTAGTAGAGATATAGACATAGTTGTGGCCCAACTGTCTAGGTACACCTGTTCTAAAGGGTAGTCTCTAGGGACACTGAAAAGTGGCCTTTTTGTTTGGGAGGTTGATGGCAGAAAATGTGACATTTGTCCTATTGATCATAGTGAGATTATTTGTAATTGATACATTCCTGCCAAACTCTCTTTGCTCAGGTCCCCTGGGGAATGACAGAGGGAACATGTAACATCTGTGAAATATATAGATCAAGCGGCATATGGGATGGTCCAGCAATTCCTTCAAAATAGTTGAAGCCCAGAGGTTCCAGAGCCTGGTCTAGCATTGTGTAGGGAGGAAAGAAAGGGATGCTCAGCGGGAGACTGTTTGTGTGTGTGTGTAGGGAGATAGGGCAAATGTGGAGAGGGGAAAAGGACAGAGAAAGCCAACTTGTACTGTAACTTAGGGTCCCAAAGCTTCCAGGGATGGCATGCTATTTTAAACATTAAACATTCATTCAGTCATACTTTTTCCCCCCTTAAATCTTTCCACCAGCTTCTTTCCTTTCTTTTCTATCTCCCTTCTTCCCTCCTTCTATCTTCTCTCTCCCTTTTTCTTCTCTCTCCTTTTTTTCCTACCAATATAGTGAAAGACATCTGGGTAGTTGGAATGACCCAGTGCTGTAGTATCATCTTTGAAAACAGAAGAGACTGTTATCTCAATGCCCTTCCTGCTCTATAATTCAGGGATTTCTAACTTGCCCATTCCATCCCAATTTCTATTCATTTTAGGAAGCTGAATGAAGACATATGAACACAACCTTCTCCTTTGATAACCCTGTTTCTTGGCGTTTTTCTCTGACTCACTGGGGAGAATTGTACATATTTTTGGATGGAGCGTTGGGCTGGAGACCTAGGACCTCACCCCTGTTCCAGGGCTTTACTCTATACTTTTGGTATAAATGTGGGTAAGTGCCTGCCCTCTTTGAGGTCTTAGATTCCCTTTCAATAAAATAATAAAAGGAAGGGAAAGCCTTTGGAGCGGGCACTCAGAAGTGATGCTACTTAGAATACTTCGGCTTCTAGGATCTTCCAAGCCCTTGACACCATTTCCCCCTCTCCCGTCTCTCTACTTCCAAGATAGGAGTCATTTCAGTGAAATTGGTATATTATGAGTAGAAGAAGTGAGTTATTTTTCACTTCTTAGTGTAAAAGATATAATCACAGAATCCTTATGCAAGATCAGGGCAGGGGTAGAGATCTTGTTGTGTAGGAATTTTGTGGATAAAGGCAAACAGTTATTCCTCTGAAATTTCCTGAGCCCTTTCACTCAAAGGTCCAGGTTAAATTATTTTTAAACAGGGAGTTTGGCCCAGGAGCAGTTCATTTCAGGGGGTAGTCGGTGGTAGGGGAACTACTTGTCTGCACAGGGCATATGGTTGGCTGTATTGTGTGATGATTTGTGGGTCCAGTCCCCCTTGCTTTTTGACTGGGTATCTAGCAGCATGGTTGTAGGTCAGCTTTGGCTTGTCCTTAACTGTGAAAGAAGCAAGAATGAGAGCCTCTGCAAAGGCCCAGAGCTGCCTTCCAAGGAATTTCAGTGATATCTGGGAGCACAGAGGCTGAGTCATATTTTGGGATAGGATTGTGTTTTTATACCCGCAATGCAGGGTGTTGCCATAATATTAATCATTATTATGGTTAAAAACAAATAAACTCATCCCGCAGCTATGACAAATTTGTGTCTTGGCTCTTTCTTGCTCCTGCATTGTCTTTCTTTTAGCCTCAGGGAACCAGGGTTTAACTCTATATTGCCAGAGTAGGCACTGTTTTTGTAATATCATTTTAGGGATAAATGCAATGTATCTAATTAAAAAATACACTTCCATATCTATTTATTAAGACTTACAATTGCACTATTGGTTCTTTCTTTGTCAAAATGCAAATGTACCTTAAGCCTCATTAGCTATTTCCATCTAATATTAGTGGGATCTTAATATGTTTCCTGAGAGAGGAGATAGGGGTGAAAGGACAGACCATAAAGGTCCTGGGCATCAGACCAGGAATAGATTGCCCTCAAGGGAAGAGAAAGGCACAGCAGGGGATGATGGGGCACTGAAGACAAATTACCAGCCTAAAAGTTTTTCCATGGACCAGTCTTAGACATGGGCTATAGCTATGGCTGGCTGCAGGGTTTCATGATTGTGGGAGGAGGTAAGAGTGAGGTAAAAGGAAGATTTATGTAGCTTAATGAGTCATTTTCCCAGCGTGGTCTCAGACTCTAGCTCTAGAGCTACAGGCTCTGTTCTTGAAACAGGAGGAAGATGCCTGGATGGTCATGCATCTGGCTTAGACCTTGTTTGTAGGACTTCCTGTTTTCACAGAGTTGAGAGAGGCTGAGCCAGCTTTGAAATTTCTAAATATTTGTGAGGACTTGGACTTGGTGAGAGGTCTGAATGCTAAGGCAGAGTGTACTTACTCTTAGATATAGCCCTAAGTTGTAGGCTATCCCTAACCTAACTTTACCCAGTGACCCAGAACTGCATTTTGCCTTTTTCTGGACTCAAACCTATCTTCTTGAAATCAGAAAACAGACTTAATGCTGCCCTATGCGTCTTTCACCAGGCCTTAGATGAAAGCATGGAGAGTCCCCAACCGTGGCCTTAACAGCTATCTTTCCCATCATGTTCTCCACTGCTCGCCTACATCTACCATCATTCAAGTCATGGCAAAAAATACACCTCCTCTGAGACTGTCTTTGTTCCCTTTAGTTATGTAGCTCCCCCCTTGTCCAGCCATATCTCTTTGTTTATTGTCTCCACAGCACCTATCACTACTTCAAATCATCATTTGGTTGTTTGGTTGTTTATCATCTTCCCTCAGCCCCCTACCACATGAGGGCAAAGGCCAGATGTGTTTGGCCCCTCACTATTTTTCCAGAATCTGGCATGTAGTATGATCCTTTTTTTTCTTCAGAAAACGTAGACTTTGGTAACTGCTTATATCACCAGGTTAAGTCACACAGTTGCAAAGCAGTTAGAAATTTCTTCATCAGGAAAGTAAATGGGAGAATGGGAGAATATATTTTGAGACCACATATCCTATATAAGGGTTTAATATTCATAATTTGTAAAGAAATTCTACAACTCAACTCTGAAAAAGAAACAACCCAACTAGAAAATGGGCAAGACTTAATAGATGTTTCTCCAAAGAAGATATATAACTGGTCAATAAACACATGAAAAGTTGCTCAAAATCATTAGCTATTGGGGAAATGCAAATTAAAATCATAATGAGATAACATTTATCATTCACTAAAATGGCTACTAGTAAAAAATGCATAAAATAGCTAATGGTGGAGAGTATGTGTTGAAATAGGAACAGTTGTTCCTTGTTGGTAGGAATGCAAAATGGTGTAGCTGCTGTGGAAACCAGTGTGGTGGTTCTTCAGAAATTTAAGTATAGAATTATCATTTGAACAAGAAATTACACTTTTAGGTTTATCTCAAAGAATTGAAAGAAAGAACTCAAATAGATATTTGCAGACTGATCTCATAGTGTCATTGTTCACAACTACCAAAGCATGGAAGTAACCCATATGTTCGTCTACAGATGAATGGATAACACAAAATGCAGTATATACATACAATGGAATATTATTCAGCCATAAACAGTAATGATCAATTTTCAATGAAGAACTTGAACTTCAACTACCAGTTAGACTCTTAAAGTTCCCCCTCCCCCACTGGCCAGGTTTCCAGCTTTCACTAGGCCCATAAATGAAAGGGGAAGAAGAAATTGTGGGGAATCCCATAGAGGTTCTGGATATGCAGGCAGGGCCTGGAATCCTGGCGGATCTGATGGCCACAGTTGTAAGGACCTGAGTTGGGACTTGGGAGTTATGTGCTAAGCTCTTGGAGCAGTCCATAACTTATGTGTGGACTGGAAAAGTAAAGCGTCAAAGCTTCATGAGGTTTATCACCATGGGGAATGAAAAGAGTATGCAGTTTGGAGTAAGAAGATTTGTATTCAAGTCTTAGTTGTTGCAGGAAGCCTTCCTTGACCTCTCTGTACTGTCACTTCCCAATTTATGTCAGGTGCTCCTCTATGTTCTCAACAGGGCTTATTTATTTTCCTTATCATGGTATTTGCTCCTGTTGTCACTGCCTCCTGACCATCAGTTACAGTAGACTAAGGCCCTTGAGAGTAGGAACCATGTCTTGTCCATCTCTGTGTACTGGACAAAGAGCATATTGCCTGGGTAGGGCAGGAAATGTTTGTGGTGTTCAACTGAAATGAACTGATGCACTGTTGAGCTTAGCTGTTGATTACCTATGTGACTTTGGACTAGTCAATTAACCTTTTTAAGCACTGTGAGAGGGGATGAGTCTGACAACTTACCAGGGTTAGTGTGAGGTTCAAGTACTTTGTGAACTTAAGGAAATCATTGTTATTGCCTCTTTTGGTTCTCTTTCCCTCATCTCCCCAGACTAGCTGACCTTTTCCTAAACCAATTTGTCATCCCTTTAGGACTCCATTTTCCATTCTCTAGGCTATTTTATCACAAATATAGAAAAGGACTCCATGCTAATGTGTTAATGGGTGTTAATTGGATGATATATTTACATTTCAACAATGAGATTTCCCTAGCTTAGCATGAATGAGTAACGGTGGATTCCAGGTGTTTGGGCAACAGAGGGCTGTTTTGTTGTTGATGTTTTTAGGGGGCTTCTCTAGTCATGTTACAAACTGCTCTGGCAGGAGACCACCTACTATGCACCCATATAAGGTTTGTCATGCTCTACACAAAGCGAATTCACATGCAGAAAATGCCTGAGGCCTCTAATGTCTTGTGAAGCCTCCATGAGCACTCAGAACAGATATCTAGCAAATCACCTGCTTCTTCCTTGAGTTTCAAGTCACACTGACTAAAGAAGCCTATTGAGTTCTGTTCCAGGCTTGGAGATCAGACCTGATACTTAGAAAAACTATTAGTCTGGAAAGATTATTTCTACTAATCCCTCTAAGCAGCTTCTGAAGGTTTTCACGTGCTCACGGAATAACTGGGGGCCTTCGCTGGGTTCCAGTGTTAAACTCCTTCAGAAAGATGTGTAATTCCTGGTTAAAAGTTCCTCTGGTACTGTTATTCTTGAACAGAAATAAGTTTTGTGCCTGAAATATTATTGCCAAGGATTTTGGGTGTATTGAGGATAGGGAGTGGAAGGTGAGGGGTTTACTGGCTGAGGCTGGTTTGCGTTTATAGGTGTGGGCAAAGTCCAAGCAACTGTCTGCATGGTCTGTGGTCATCAAAGTATGTTTACATGGTTTGTAAATTTGTCCTATAGTTATTTTCAGGATTCTTTAGTGCAGGAATTGGCCATGAAAATAAAATTTTCCCCTTGCTGCTTTATATGTAAGGTATGCTTCTGGTAGCAATGTTCCTAATTATGTTGAGGCCAGAAATACCTAGGGCATGATAGCTGCCACTCTGGGTCTCAGGGTCCTCCATTCAGAATGTGAAGAACTTGGATAAATTTTGGGAAAATGTGACCCAGGAAGGTTTGGGCCAGAGGATATGAATTTGTCAGAAGCTGGTTGTCTTGTGGCTGACAAGTATCATGGAATTTGCCTTCTATTTCTCTTCTGCCCCTTGCCCATTTCTCCAGAGGAAGGGTGAAGAAGAGGTAAAAGGCTGAACCTCACCTTTCAGTTGGAACATTCCTTGTGAGGTCAGTGGCAGTCTCTGCCACTAGATTGCCCTGATATCCAGCCCTTGTCAGGAGCTCTAATGAAGCCTCTAATCATATATGTATTGGAATTTCAACTTTCCTTTGTGATAGACTGAAATTGATCTATTCTCTGAATGTGGCTGGCTTAATATATAAATGTGAGTGCTAATGCTGTTCATGGGCCCAAAGGTGAGTGACAGGTGACTTGCTTTCAGTACAGTGGGACTGCAGGTCAATTACTTTTGGAGCCAAGTGGGGGTGGGGTAGAGAGCATGATGGAAGGGGCAGGATCTCCTTGGGGATAAGAGTAGA
Organism: Myrmecophaga tridactyla; assembly: GCA_004026745.1. Lineage (NCBI taxonomy): Eukaryota > Metazoa > Chordata > Mammalia > Pilosa > Myrmecophagidae > Myrmecophaga > Myrmecophaga tridactyla. Next base: position 33,753 of record PVIY010012832.1, on the reverse strand, counting down.
AGTTGCCAAGTGGAAACCTGTAAGCCAAAGATGTGACCTGCATACTGTTTAAAACCTTTGAATTGTTTGTTCATATTTGAAAATTTGGAAACTTGAATAGTAAAATCAGATAATATTGGCATGTTGCCTGCTTGGCAACAATAGGTTATATTGAGTAGTAGTGCTGTGACTTAAATGGAGTTGAACCTTGTTTTTGGATTCCCATTTAATCCACTCAGTTAACAAGGCTTCCTAGAGCTCTTTGTGCTCCTCTCCTGACTAGCGATCCAAGGAACCAACGGTGACTCTGATGTCAGCTCCTGTGCTCCGGACTCTTGTACATTGGTAGCACAATAAAGATTTGATTTTGGTTCTTTTTGAATACTCACTTGATTTCGGATGCTAGCTTCTTTTCTTTTATAGTCAGACCATTCAGTGATATCTGTAAATGGATTAATGGTATATAGAGATCTTGTCTCTGTTGGATAAAAGAGACAGTTTCTGATTTGCTAGTCCTTTCTGTCTATGTCTATGTTGAACTCAATTCAATTAGGAATCCAATGCTCACTGGGAAGAGAATAGCTCCTTGATATGGACCAGTGAGTTTTGTAATTCTGTGCTTGTACTTGACTCACGGTTGAAATTTAAGAATTAAACCTTAAGCTGTCTTTCTATCTCTGTCTTTTTGTATGTTTATATATAATTCAGAAAAAGCTTTATCTCTCATTGTGTGGGTATAATATTTTCCTACCTCTGAGTGGTATTATCACATTGGATCATAAATCTCTTAAAGAAGCTCTATTCTGATTGACTTAGAGATAAATAAAATTTATATAAATTGAATATTCCTAAAATACCCAGAAATTAAAGAAATTGAACTTCTAAAACTTTTTTTTTTTAATTTGCATATGGGCAAGAGGCACCAGGGATCGAACTCCAGACCTCCAGCACGGCATGTCGGAGCTCTGCCTGCTGAGCCACGGCAGCCGCCCCTAAAACTTTTAATGTACTTAAAAATGTATCCTTATAGAAACGAACTCAAATGTTTTAAGAATTCAAGTTCACATAATTTAAATAAATCTGGCAAATGAGATCAGTTAAATATTTTGGTTTAAAAATAACAGCTATGTTTTCTCTGATTTAAATAAAATATTTGATTTAAATTAAATATAATGAAGGCATACATTTTTAATCTAGTTGGGTATGGTCTTCATAACTTGTACAGACTTACTAATCAAATAAGCTAGCATTTATTCTATTTAATGTTTAAGGTTATGAAAAATTAAATTTGGGTTAAACCAAATTGAATCATTCTGACAAACTCTTTCAAGAGTAATTATGTTTTTAAATTTTTATAATTGTAGTAATTATGTTTTGTAGCATGCCAACTTAAAGGTAATTTCCAAGATATTTATATAACTTAAAACCTTGGACTTCTATAAATTGAGTTAACTAATATATTCATTAGATAACCAGAACATTTGTAAGTAAGATAGAATACTGAAACATTAGGTGCTGAGCATAATTTTGCTTATGTATTTTTACTTATTTTTATAAGCTGCATATTGGGTTTGTTGATAAACATTTTTTTTTTTTTTGGCATGGGCATGCACCGGGAATCGAACCCGGGTCTCTGGCATGGAAGGTGAGAACTCTGCCTGTTGAGCCACCATGGCCCGCCTGTTTTTGCCCTTTGAAAAGTCGTACTGAGAGGGATGTGAATAGATATAAAAAGCTGTAGGAGTTTTGTGGAAAGGGAACTTTGTTGTCTCCAAAGCTTACTGAGGTTCTTTGGGTTTATTTATATGATTTTATAAAAGACCTTTAGTATCAAATAGTAAATTTATGCAAAACTAGAATTTGATTTTCTCTCTATTAATCTGCTCTTAATAAGAGGTTGTAAATGTTTATTCATTATCTTCTGTGTGCTCTGCCTAGTAAGACAAAAGATTCTGTCTTACCAGAATAACTTTCTATGGTTTATGTTGACATTATTATGCTTTTTAGTATTTCAGAAAACAAAGTTTTCTCACTTAAGAAAAAGCTAGAGTTCTTCATAGTCATGTTACCTCCTGTTTACTTTTAAATCTTTTCTTGTCACTTTGGCCAAATAGGTAGCCAAGTATTGTTTCTTAGTAATCAATGATCTTATCTTTAAGTATTGCTCAAATTTCCTGACAACTTTTGATATTTTGGTTTCCCCAAATCAAATTATGAATGACATATTTTGTACCTAAATCTATTTACTGCTTTTGAGATGTCCCAGAGGACCCCTGGAAAATTACAAAGGATTTGTTTTTTCACCTTGTAAAAAGAGAGGTGCTAGAATTAGGTTTGTCTAATATATTACTTTTGATGAGTAGCATGGGAAGAATTGTCAAATCAGAGGAGATGTTTAGCCTATTCCAAGTTAAATTGGTATAGGTCAAATATTATTAATACAAATATGTAAAAAATTGTATGCTGTATGGAAGTTCCTAGAGAATGATCATTGCCCTTGCTGTCCAGATAGGTTTCTATTTGTCAGAGTCCTGGTGCTGCTTTGCCTGATAGTAGAAAATAACAGTTATTACAGTATAGTCTTATCAATCACAATTTTAATTTTTAAAAAATGTTACCTTTGTTGCAATTTTGCTACTTTAATTTGATTCTAGCATTTCTAGGTGAATGGTTTTCAACTGGGGATTCTTATCACTTACCTATGGAGTTTTACCAATATACCGGCATTTAAGACCTACTTCAGACTTACAGAATCTTTTTCCTTGACGTTCTTGATATGTTTTTGGTATGTTCTAATTATATGCTTGGTATATTTGTGGTATATTTGTCAGGATTATTATGTAATAACTTGAGATTTTTTCTTTGTTCATTCTTTTTTTTTTTTTTTTTGCATGGGCAGGCACTGGGAATTGAACTTGGGTCTCGGGCATGGCGGGCAAGAACTGCCTGCTGAAAACACTGTGGCCTGCTGTTTGTTAATTCATTTTTTTTTCAGTATGGAGGACATTGTTTTATTATTTGAAAAATAATAGAAACTGTATAATATACAAAGTACATGGTTGCACAGTGTAATTGGTAATCGTTGTTACATCCTTTCCCCTTATTTATATGAAACCCAAATGTAATGCTTGATTTTCACTGTCTGGTTCACTATTACCATTTAGCAATGTTTATAAAAGCTTCTAAAAATAGTAAAGTCAATTTTCTTCAAAAACAAAACTTTGGTTAAGATAGGACTATTTTATATCGTACAACCACCACAATGGCTAATTTTTTAACTATATCAAATCTTGGCACATTACATTTTCCAAATATACTATTATACAATAAAGATGAGAAAACAGGACATTAACACATTTTCTTAAAGCAAACTTAAAGATCTAATTTAATATCTTAGATTATGATGTACTCTCTCAGGTAGAGGACCCAAATATTTTATGTGAATTACAAAAAGCTGATTTAAAATACCAGTATCTCAATAACCATATAATTTTACTTTGGGATTGGAATATTTTAAAACAAAAATTTAATCCCACTCCTTTCAGAAATAAAATACAGCTCTTCTTTGATAATACAGCAAGATATATATAATTCCTCCGGTAACTGCCAAGTTAACTAAAAAAAAAAACCTTCTTTTTTGTTCTGGCAATTGATTTCTTATTGGTATCAGCTAAGGTCTCATTTCCTTTCGCAAACCACTCAGGTAATTTTCTCTTTGCTGTTTCAGCTGAAGTCTTTGAATGAGAATCTGTACATAAATCTTCTACCTCTGGATCATCTGATGGTTGGTTACAAGTAGTCAGTCTTAGTGAATTTCTGTGACTCCCGTCTTTCAGTGAGAAATCATCAGGATGTTTTCCACCAATCTTGGTATTAGTGCCTGCTTCTTCCTTGCTTCTCTTGGAAGTTAAACAGCTCTGTTTGGAATTGGGGAAACATCTCTTTTTGTTGGAATCACATGAAGGCTGGGATAGCAGTTTGCTATCTTTTTCCAGGATCTCAATTGCCATGTGGATAAGGTATGTGCCAATGTTTGCAGGAACCAACATTCTAATTTGTTTAATTTTATTCATATTTGGGAGAGGCGTCTGTACCCCATGCTGCAGCTCCGCCCATGGAGGCCAAGGAACTGAGAGGCAGAAGGCTAGAGCTGGGCGCGGAGGCGTGCAGCCAAGGAGCCTGCGGCCATGCGCAGATTGGAGCGCAGGGCTAGGAAGTAAGCCAGGCCGCGTTCCCTGGGCGTGCTACTCTCACCAGTGCAGCCCCGTGACCCTACACCCACGCATCTGAACCCCATCAACCTCTCCCATTCCCCGCGCTCCAGGCAGCTCCATCCCACTAGCCCGCAGTGCTGTTCATTCATTTTTAAAAATTAGATGTAATATCCACTCTTCTTGTGTTCATAGATATTTTGATTAAAGTATTTTGGGGGGACTTTATTATTTTGTTTCATATGTCGCAGAAACAACCAAATTTCCTTGTCAGTTTTATTATTTTTGCAGTGAACTCCCATCAGATCTTTAACTTTAGAAAATGATCAGTAGTAAATTAACCACAAGCATTTTAAGTCTTTTGTAATCAACAGTGGGTTGGCTTTTTTGTTTGTTTTAATGGGATGATTCCCCGAAAGCTCTTGCAGTCAGTTACAGGCCAGAGTGGTCTGTCTTAAACTGTCTCAGAGTTCCCTAGAAAGGATAATGCTAGGTACTAAGGGACACAGGCCTCTGGTGGCATCATTTAAACAACTTTGAGGACATACCAATATACTGAGTAAAGATTTCCGGAACTTTAGTCAAGAAGCAAATTGATTCATGATATTTCTAATTCAAGATTAAGGGAAATAAGAACTAATTACATAAGAATGAATGAACTGATGAGGGATTGTGGGTTTTGCTGGAATATTGCTGCTGTTTTAATGTTCTTTTTTTAATATAAGGAACCACTTTCTCCTTTCTCTTAAGTTACCTATAACTCATAACAATTTAGTAGACTATGCTTTTGTAATCATAAATGAAATATTTATAAATGATAACTTATTCTTCTTGTCTGACTCCTCTTGAATTCTGAAACTCTTATTTTTAATATTCATGCCAATATAATTACTTGCATAGGTTCAATAAAAATCTGTCCTCTTTGTTATCAGGACTTTTTGGTTATACAACCAAGATCTTGTCTGGAATCTCATATTTGAGAATGATGCTCACTTAATCAGATATGATCAGACACCTTTAAGGAATTAAGGCTGATTTTATAGAGCCAGTGTTCACAAATCCTTCAAGAAAATTGACGTGGTATTTGGCTCATAGGGTTCCCAGCATTCCATGTGAATAAGGAAGGAGACTTCCTGGCAGGCCTAGCAACCTCAGAATACTTGGTGGGACATTGAGAAGAGAGCAATTTGCTCAAATTTATAGGAATGCAGGTGAAATCTGGTGGTGAATTCTTGGCTTGGCTTCATAGTCTTGGAGGCTTTAAAAAGTCTAATCAAAGATGCCTTATGAAAAGTTCCAGCATAACAAATTTAACAAGGCCTATGTGACAAATTACCATTCTTGTTGCCTCTATGTAAATAATTAGGCCAAATCTAATGAGGCCCAATCATTTTTTTTCAATCAAGAATAATCTTTGTTTGAGCTTATCTTTGCTCTTAAAGGGGGAGATGGTAGTGAGAAATCATGTTTTTACATAAAACTATAACATCTTTCTGGGTTATCAGATTTTGACCCTGTTTGTTGTCTTTGAGTTATTTTGTACTTCTTTGTAAATTGCAGGTAACTGATGGGTATATAAACTCTGTCTTGTCTGGTGGAGATTTAATAGACTCCCCCCTATCCTCTGTGGAAAAGGCAGTTTTGATACTTATCCACAAATTGGACTGCATCCTGTTACTTTGCTCAAATTATCAATCCTTACTATCTTTTCAATTCTTCCACTTTTTTTCTGACTATAATTTTCCAAACTAACAGTTCCAATTTTTCACCTTTCCTGACTCAATGTCACTGAAAACTAAAATCTGACATCCTAGATGCCAATTGGGACTTCAGATTAACTTGCAGCTAGCCCTTTCCCCCAGAATCTGAAGAAGACCTATGAGTTAAAGCTCAAAATCTGATATAAGCCTTGAAGGGCTCATGGCTCTAGAAGACCATGCATGAGGCAGACTTCTGCCTGGACAAGATGTTTTCTGGACCACTAAGGAAGTTCAGCGAAATGTTCAGGTCTTTCATGCCCTCACATGTGAGTTAACCAAGACTGGACATCACCAAGAGTATTGGCATCGTAGCTTCAAGAAACTCAATGAATGGTTCTGCATAACCTAAAGATTTTCCTTCTTGGACCTCTTGGAATCTGCTGGATTGATTACCCTCAGGGTTCACCTCCTGGCTCTTTATTTTAATATACTCTCTTATATTATTATTTCTCTTTTTCATTTTAGGCATCACTCTTTTAAGATGCCTGTCTACAGGAACTTGAAACAACTGTCATTTGTTATTACCTCTTGACAGATGGTTCAATTGGTTTTACAGTTATAACTCCAATAAGAGACAATTTCTTAGACCCTGATTTGCACCATTTAAGAGGTTTATGATCACCTCTGAGCTGTTCAGTGATGAATGATATTCATTCATTTTTAACAAAAGGAAGAATGATAATGTTGAATTTTATCTGAGCCCTGTGCTCCTGGAAAGCAGTGATGGTTTTAAAAAAAATCCCCCCATCCTTTAATACCCACCCCCACCCTTCCTCAATGACTCCCTTGTTTTATAAAACCTGTTTCCTTCCTTTTCTTTGAGATTTTCCTTAATGAACTTTAGCTGCATTGTAAGAGCCTAAATAAAACATGTCCTTTATTCTCTGCTGCACTTTGTCTTTCTCAGGCCCTACCTTTCTCTCCATCCTTATCACCAAATACTCTCCCTCTTGTTCACTATAGTCAAAACACTCCTCTCTTTTTGCCCCTAGAGCAGAACTAATTTCTTCCTCATTTAGATCCTGTGCAGATGCCATTCTCTATGTCGGAACTTTCTTTTTTGTTCTTTCCTCTCATCCAGCTCAGCTCAAATGCCAGTTTCTCAGATAGGTCAAGATCCTCCTGCTCCCCATTATTCTCTCTGATAGTCCTTTGGTTTTTCCTTCATAGCATTAATCACAATTTATATATATATATATATATATATATATATATATATATATTTTTTTTTTTTGCGTGGGCAGTCACCGGGAATCAAACCCGGGTTTCTGGCATGGCAGGCGAGAACTCTGCCTGCTGAGCCACCGTGCCCCATAAATACATATATTTGTGTAATTTTTTCAATGTCCGTCTCTTCTACTAGTATGTAAGCTTCAGGACTATGGCTATTTCATTTGTGTTTGACTCTCCAGTACTCGATACAGTGTCTCCTATATAGCTGGTGCTCAGAAAATAATTTTTGAATGAATAATTGAGTGATGACTGAATTAACAAAATGCCAATAGCTGTGTGGTATAGAGGGATACCTGAGAAGGAAGCCAGGTAGGTCATTACAGATGGAAGTTTCAGGCTGTGGTAGGAGAGACCATTGGTTTATTCCCCTTTTTCCACTCCCCTGATCTCTTGTACTACAGTATTGACTGTATGGAATATACAATGGAAGGATTTTTTTATTGAAAGTAAGATGTATCTTTGGTGCCATAGCAAAACACCACTTCACTTTAAGTAGTTTAATGTCCTTTCATTGTGCTTCCAGTGAAAACAATCAAATCCATCTATTGCAACCTGGCGGCTGTATGAACCACACAGATTTAGAAGGTGCATTGGGCTTTCTTCCTCCTTTCCACTGGGGGCCTCAAATTAGCTCTCAGATATGGCTACACCTCCTCTTGGGATTTATGTCTGTTAACATACCACAGATATCTATATATCATGTTTATTGAAATTAAATCATTCAGGCCTTTCTAGGCATCCTGGCATAAAACAACTAGATGGACATTTATTTAATAACCCCAGATGGTGGGTTATGGAACATAAACTCTTCAGAAAGTCATATTTAGGAACCAGCCAGTTAAGCCATTGTAGACAGAAAGTAAAAATAAACCCAGGGCCAAGTTAGGGGAAGGAAAAGTGTTTTATTAAACTTAGTAAAGACATGTTTGAAACAGGTGACATTATTCAATTCCTAACATGCAAAAAACTGTTTGAAAACTAACATTTGTGTAGGCAGAAATGGTAAGTAACCTATTTTGTGATCACTCATATAGAATGATTTGAGGGGCATCAGGAAGGGTTCTCCTGTCTCCATTCCCTAATGAGATTTTTTTACTCCTAAACTATGCTCTTGGTTATTCTGTTCCCCTGGTAAGGCCTTCCTTTTTCTCCCAGACTTCCTAAATCCTATCTATCTAAGAAGTCTTTCTGGATGTTAGGTCTCAGTGCCCTGTCTGAAGCCCTTTATTTGTCTGGGCATCCTAGGACTTTTTTGGACATACTCTCTGCCTTTATTAGTGTTAAGAATTGAATAATGTCCCCTACAAAGGACATGTTCAAGTCTTAATCCACGTTTCTGTGGGTGTGAAGCTATTTGTAAATAGGACCTTTTAAAGATTATTTAAGGTGTAGCCAAGTTGAATCAGGGTGGACCTTAATCCATATGACTGGAAGCTTTATAAAGAGAAAAAACTTGGGGAAGTCAGAAGAAGTCAGAAGAAATGAGAAATCAGGAGAAAGAGATTGCTGTAAGATGAAGGACAGCCGTCATCAGAATATTACTGACCGTGGGAGAAAGCATGGCCTTGCCGACACCCTGCTTTTAGACTTCTAGCCTTCAAAACTGTGAGGCAATTAATGTTTGCTGTTTAAGCCAACCCATTGTATAGTATTTGTCATAACAGCTCGGGAAAACGAACAGAATTACTCATCCAATTAACATTGTATGGCTCTGTTCACTTCTTTTTTTTGAGTGAGGTTATATACTTTTGGAGGATAGGCCCATATCCAATATTTATTTTGTATTTTCAACATATCTTGCATAATCATCTGCACATTTTGACTCAGTAAAGATTTGTTCAATAAATGGAGTTAGCCAATTAGCCTTTGTGAAACGTCCTTTGGGAGCCAATTCCTGGCTCACTGGATAATTAGGCTGGGTATCTCTCAGCCCTAATGCTCTTTAGCTTCCTCCTACCTTGGAAATATTTGTCTTTTTGATTAATTTTCCCAGTTACAGCATTAATTTTGTGAGTATGCAAGTAGTATCTCTTCTGGCCTTTTCCCATGTATATTCTGAGGCTTGTTGTCTCTGCATGCCACCCATATCTCTGTTTCTGTTTCTTTTTATCTACCTTTCTCTCCAGGTCTGTCTCTGCTGAGTCTTTGCTCCTTTATGAGGGCAGGTCACTCTCACCTGTCCTGTTGTGGGCAGTGCTTCTTTAACTGTTATGGGAACTGTGGTTCTAAAGTCCCCTTTTAAAAGTTCCAGGCAAGGGGAAAATATGGATTGCTTTTAGGGTTTTTAAGCAAAAGAGCTACATGGTTTATCTGCAACTATGTGGGAAGGGGCTGGACATTGTGGTGCCTGGGCCCTGGCATTCCTCCCTTGCCCTATTTTCTATCTCATTCCCTCTTTTTTATTAAAAGAAGAAGATTCCCTCATTTTAGACCAATTTTCTATCCTCTAGGTCAGGCTTTCTCAACCTTGGTACTATTGACATTTTGAGTCAGATAATTCTTTGTTGTAGGGAATTGCTCTCTCATTGTAGAATGTTTGGCAGCACACATGGCCTCTATCCACTATCCAGTAGTATCCCTTCACCCAGTTATAACAACTGAAGTTGTCTCCAGGCATCTTCAAATGACCCCCCGGAGAGCAAAATCATCCTCTGTTGAGAGCCACTGCTTTAGGTTCACTCTGCCTTGATGCCTAGTCCCTGCTTGATATTTCCCTTCTACTCCAGCATTTTCCCCAGAATCACTGGGCAGTCTCAACCAACTTGGCCAAGAAAGTTAGCATGGGAGTAATTAAGGGGGCTCTACACTTAGGAAGCATGGCTTTCATTGCTGACTCTGCCATTTACTGGTTTATGAGACCCTGGACAAATTACTTAACCCTCAGTTTCCTCATTTATAAAATGGAGGCAATAATACTCCCACATCACAGAGTTTTTGTGAAGATTAAATGTCCTTTTACCTCTTATCACTATTATTGCTAATCATTGTTTTTACCATTCATGGTTCTAAAAAGGCAAAATGGCAGTGAATGGAGCCAGGTGTAGAACTTGCAGCCTTCAACAATGCAGGAACCCACAGTGGCAAAGAGAAAGAAAGCCACATGCTTGGACGGAAGAAAACAGAAGCATTGGTTTCCAAATCTGGCTGAGCACTAGAACCATCTGGAGAAAAAATTTTTAAAAGGTCAGAGATCTGGGCTGCATTCCAGGTATCCTGAATGCCAATCTATGGGTGGGGTGCAGAACAAAGAATCTGTACCAAACGTGCTACCCAGTGGATTCTGATGATAAACTAGATTTGGGCACCATGATTAGCGCATCTCTAAGGTCCCTTCCAGCTCTGACAATCTATTATTGTATGATTATGTCTATTTATCCCATACCAAAATTATACAAACTGGAAGGGTACCATCTAAGCATGATCTTAGGAAATTCGCATGTTTTTTGGAGATTAGAGTTGAAGAATGATTTCTTGATCCAAGATAATAAACCAGCTTCTGGAGGCACTTTTGATCATACTAACAGGAAAGAAGTCAGCTCCCTGAGACCTTAATCACCAGTTGTTTTCACGTAACTATTTAAAAAGCACAAACCAACAAAGTGGCTGGTGATAAACTTCAGCCAGTGGCTCACAAGAGAGGGCAGTTCAGGCCAGGGAGAAGGTAGAATTTCTAGTGGCCAGGGCCCTGAAGACCTCTCAGATTGGTGAAGGTAGTAACTGCAAGGAGGTGTGCAGGAGGGTATGTAACACCCAAGGGTAATCTTTGGGAGAAGAAAAGAAAGGACCTTTTTGTTCTAGAAGTCTAGGGAGGCTTTGGAAGTAAAGCAGGGTTTCTAAATCTGAGTAGATTGCTTTAGCATTGACCCTCCCATCCCAGGTAATGCTGAGGTACAACAAGGAACTGGGATGAGGTGTTACATTAGCTATGCCAGGATGAACTTGAGTTGTTTTCAGATCAGAACTCAATGCTCTATAAAGTTATCTGGGTCTGCTTTGGTGTTTATTTTTTCCCTTGGTTTTCTGGTAAAAACATGTTTTGACAAATTCCAGCCTTGTTTTCATGGACCTAAGAAGAGGGATTTTCCACAGTATAGTAGTTTTCTATTGATTCACAACAAAAGACCACAAATTCAATGTTTTAGAACAACACAAATTTATTATCTCTCAGTTTCTGTGAGTCAGGAGTCTGTGTTTAGGTTAATTGGGTCCTCTGTTCAGTTTCTCACCAGGCTGAAATAAAGGTGTTGGCTGGGGCTGCAATCTCATTTGAGGCTTGGGATCCTCTTCCAAACTCACTGGTTAATGGCAAAATTTATTTCCTCGTGGTTGTAGGACTGAGGTCCCATTTTCTTTCTGGCTGTCAGCAAGGGACAACTTTTGGCATCTATAGATTGCTTTGAGGTCCTTGCTGGGTGGCTCCTATCATAGGCATTTTGCAGAATGATTATTTTCCTCCCCAAGGTGAGGAAAAGCACTTCTTATGCTTCAAATGTTAGCGACATTATTTTAAGTATTCACCCAATTAGGTCAGAGTCATCTAGGATCCTATCCCTAAGTTAAAGTAAACTGCTTAGGGACTTTAATTATATCTGTGAAATCTCTTTACAGCAGCACCTATATTAGTATTTGATCAAATAACAGGGAGGAAGTGTGTATACTAGGAGCCAGGAATCTTGGAGGACCATCTTAGAATTGGGCATACCACATAAAACTTGGTCGAGAAGAGTTGTGATCATACAGACCAGAGAGAAAATTGTCCAGGCTGCGGGTGGATTGTGTTTCTTTGTGTTAAAGATTTCCTCACTCAGTTAGAAATATAACAACAGGGAGTATAATTGGGTTGTCAGATATCATTTCAGCAACATGGGTCCCTTTCTTTTTTAAAAAATATTTTTGTCGATAAATTTTGTTGATAAATGTCCATACATGGTGTACAATCAATGGCTCACAATATCATCATGTAGTTGTGTATTTATCACCATGATCATTTTTTAGAACATTTTCATCACACCAGAAAAAGAAATGAAATGAAAAAAGAAAAAAAAACTCTTATACCCCATGCCCCATACCCCTTCCTCTCATTACCACTAGTACTTCAATCCACCCAATTTGATGACACCCTTCATTCCCCCTATTATTTATTTATTTATTATCCATATTTCTTTACTTATCTGTCCATACCCTGGATAAAAGGAGCACCAGACACAAAGTTTTCACAATCACACAGTCACATTGTAAAAGCTGTATCATTATACAATCATCATCAAGAATCAAGGCTACTGGAACACAGCTAAACAGTTTCAAGTGCTTCCCTCCAGCCACTCCAATACACAATAAACTAAAAAGAGATATGTATATAATGCATAAGAATAACCTTCAGGATAAACTCTTGACTGATTTTGAAGTCTCTCAGCAGCTGAAACTTTATCTTATCTCATTTCTTTCTTCCTCCTTTTGGTCAAGAGGGCTTTCTCAATCCCATGATGCCAGGTCCTGACATCCTTGGAGTTCTATTCCACATTGCCAGGGAAATCTACATACCTTGGAGTCATGTCCCATGTAATGGGTGGAGGGGCAGTGAGTTCACTAGCTGAGTTGGTTTAGAGAGAGAGGCCACATCAGAGCAACCAAAGAGGTTCTCTGGGGGTGACATTTAGCATAATTATAAGTAGCCTGAGCCTCGCAGGAATAAGTTTCATAGGGGTGAACCTCAAGATTGAAGGCTCAGCCTATTGATTTGGTTGTCCCCACTGCTTGTGAGAAAATCAGAAATTCTCCGAATGGGGAAGTTGAATATTTCCTAATTTCTCCGCAGTCCCTCAAGGGGACTTTGAAAATACTTCTTTAATCAGTGCCCAGATTACTCTGGGATATATTGGGGCATCACACCAACCTGGACAAACCAACAAGATCTCACGCGCTATTCAAGATTCCATGGAGTTCAACTAAATCCACCATACAAGTTAAATTAGGAAAGGTACTACCCAAAATATAAATTTTTCACCAACTAAACATCTCTCCCTTTGGTCTCACATAGAAACTGAAGTTTTAAAATATGGAAAATATCATCCTTTACCCTGTATTCTGATCTACCACAGTCCTGTCCAGATCAGCTTCATTCATATCTCTAATGGAAGTCCGATTCCCTTTTCAACTTTATAAACAGTTCCTGTATAGAGTACTGCTGACTTTCATAGCTTCAGCACTCTAACTCAGAGTCGCAGGTGTCACATAAATACATGGAGTTCCTGGGAACAACCAGGTTATATACAAAGAGCTTAGTATCTCAGAATTTAGAAATAACAGTTACACCTTGTGAATATATGTGACTGCTGTAAGAGTTTATAATCTAGAACCCTTTAGAATAGGCCTTAACCTGATAATCCACGCTCTCAACTTTAGTTCACTGAGTTTTTATGTTATAGTTGGTCCATATGATTGAGGCCTGATGATATTTGTCTTTTTGTTTCTGTCATTTCATTCAACATACAGTCCTTAAGGTTCATTCACCCAGTTGCATGCCTCACAACTTCATTCCCTTCCTGTGGCCACTTAGTAGTCCATTGCATGTATACCCCACGGTTCCCCCTTCCATTCCTCAGTCATTGTATCCTTAGGCCCCCTCCATCTATTGTGGATCACAAACACTGCTGTCATAAACACCAGTGTGCAAATGTCCATTCGTTCCTCCAGGTATATGCTGAGCCACAGGGTTTCAGGATCATATGAGAACCCCACCCCTAGCCTCTTATGGAACCACCACACTGCCCTCCAAGGGGCTGCACCTCTTATTTCCCTACTGACAATGAAAAGGTACATCTCTTTCTCCATATTTTCTCTAGCACTTGTTTCTCTCTGTTCATTTTAAACAGTTTTATTCACATATCACACAATCTAACCAAAGTAAATAGATATACCTTCACCACCATAATCTATATGAAGACATTTCCTTTTCTTCCACAAATAATCCATTACCCCTCCCCCATGCCCCATGCCTGTTGACATTTAGTTTTGGCATATTATCTTTGTTACAGTCAGTGGAAGCATATTACAATGTTACTGTTGACTATGGACCCCAGCTTTTATTGATTGTACTTTTCTTGTATACCATCCATTTTCAACACTTTGTAATGTCGATATTCATTTGTTCTCCCGCATGCAAAAACAGGTTTTTATTTGTATATTTAATCACCATCATTGTCCACTGTAGGCATTCCTAAGTTATACCATCTCAGTCTTTATCTTCTATCTTTCCTTCTGGTTTCATATGTGCCCCCAGCCCTTCTCCCTCCATCATTCTCACATTTAGCTTCATTCAGTGTACTTATATTATTGTGCTTCCATTAGGTGGTATAGTGCTATCCACTTCTGAATTTTTACAATCAGTCCTGTTGCACAATCTGTATTTTTTCAGCACCAAATGCCTAATCTCTACCCTATTTCTATCTCCTAATAACCTGTATTCTTAACTTCAATTCTTAAAGTTCACTCATTAATGTTAATTCATATTAGTGAGACCATGCAGTATTTGTCCTTTTGTTTCTGGTTAATTTCATTCAGTATAATGTCCTCAAGGTCCATCCACATTGTTACATTCTTCATGACTTTATTTTGTCTTGAAGCTGCGTAATATTCCATCATATGTATATATCACAGCTTGTTTAGTCACTCGTCCATTCATGGACATTTGGGCTATTTCTAACTCTAAGCAATCATAAATAATGTTGCTATAAATATTGATGTGCAAATGTCCGTTTGTGTCTTTGCTTTCAGTTCCTCTGAATATGTACCTAGTAATGGGATCGCTGGATCATATGGCAATTCTCTACTTAGCTTCCTGAGGAACCACCAAACTGCTTTCCAGAGTGGCTGTTCCATTTTACATTCCTAACAACCGTGATAAATGTGCCTCTTTTTCCACATCTTCTCCAGCACTGGTCACTTTCTGTTTTTTTGATAATGGCCATTCTAGTGGGTGTCAGATGATATCTCATTGTGGTTTTGATCAGCATTTCTCTAACAGCCAGTGAAGTCAAGCATCTTTTCATGTGTTTTTTTAACCATTTGTATTTCCTCTTCTGAAAAGTGTCTGTTCATGTCTTTTGTCCTTTTTTAAATTGGGTTTTTGTCTTTTTGTTGCTGAGTCGAAGAATCTTTTTACATATTTTGGATACTAAACCCTTATCTGATATATGTGGTTTCCAAATATTGTCTCCCATTGCATAGGTTGCCTTTTCACTTTCTTGACAGAGTTCTTTGATACACAAAAGTGTTTAATTTTGAGGAGATCCCATTTATCTACTTCTTTTTGCAATGCTCGTGCTTTAGGTTTAAGGTCTAGGAACAGCTTCCGGAAAAAACAAGATTTGTAAGATATTTCCCTACAGTTTCTTCTAAATGCTTTGTGGTCTTAGCTGTAATGTCTAGGTCTTTGATCAGATTGGAGTTAAGTTTTGCATAGTGTGTGAGATTTTGGACCTCTTTCATTCTTTTGCATATGGATATCCAGTTCTCCAAGCACCATTTATTGAGAAGAATACTCTGTCCCAGGTGAGTTGGCTTGACTGCCTTATGAAAGATCAATTGTCCATAAATGAGAGGGTCTATTTCTGAACACTCAATTCGATTGCATTAGTCAGTTTATCTACCTTTATGCCAGTATCATGCTGTTTTGACCACTGTAGCTTTGTGATATGCTTTAAAGTCAGGTAGTGTGAGAACTCCCACTATATTTTTATTTCTCTGCTATTCCCCCCCCATCAAATAAGTTTGGTTATTGGTTTTTTATTTCTACAAAGTAAGTTTTGGGGATTTTAATTGGTATTGCATTGAATGTATAGATCAATTTGGGTAGAATTGACATCTTAACTATATTTAGTCTTCCAATCCATGAACATGGTATGAACATCCTCCATGAATTCTTTTAGCAATTTCTTGTAGTTTTCTGTGTATAGGTCTTTTGTATCTTTAGCTAAGTTTATTGTTAAATATTTTATTCTTTTGGTTGCTATTGTAAATGGAATTTTTTTCTTGATTTTCTCTTCAGATTGCTCATCACTAGTGTATAGAAACACTACTGATTTGGGGGTGTTGATCTTGTACCATGTCACTTTGCTGTGCTTATTTATTAGCTCTAGTAGCTTTGCTGTAGATTTTTTCAACATATAGTATCATATCATCTGCAAACAGTGGGATTTTTACTTCTTCTTTTCCAATTTGGATGCATTTTATTACTTTTTCTTGTCTAATTGCTCTGGCTAGAACTTCCATCACAATGTTCAATGACAATGGTGACATGGGCATCTTTGTCTAGTTCCTTATCTTAGAGTGAAAGCTCTCAGTCTTTCCCCATTGAGGTTGACGTTAGCTGTGAGTTTTTCATATATTTCCTTTATCATGTTGAGGAAATTCCCTTCTATTCCTATCCTTTGAAGTGTTTTCATCAAGAAAGGATGTTGACTTTTGTCAAATGTCTTTTCTTCATCAATTGAGATAATCATGTGGTTTTTCTGCTTTGATTGTTGATATGGTGTATTACATTAATTAATTTTCTTTTTGAGAACCATCCTTGCATACCTGGAATAAATTCAACTTGGTCATTGTATATAATTCTTTTAATGTTCTGCTGGATTTGATTTCCAAGTATTTTGTTGAGGATTTTTGCATCTGTGTTCATTAAAGTTTGGTTTGTAATTTTCTTTTTCTTGTAGTATCTTCATCTGGCTTAGGTGTTTGAGTGATGTTGGCTTCATCGAACAAGTTAGGTAGCTTTCCCTCCTCTTCAATTTTTTTGAAGAGTTTGAGCAGGACTGATGCTAATTCTTTCATGAATGTTTGGTAGAATTTACATGTGAAGCCATCTGGTCCTGGACTTTTCTCTTTTGGAAGCTTTTTGAGTCTGAGTCAATCTCTTCACTTGTGATTGTTTTGTTGAGGTCCTCTATTTCTTCTCGAGTCAATGTTGGTTGTTCATGCCTTCCTAGGAAGTTGTCCACTTCATCTACATTGTTTAGCTTATTGGCATATAGTTGTTTATAGTATCATCTCATTACCTCCTTTATTTCTGTGGGGTCAGGGATTATTTCTACTCTTCCATTTCTGATTCTATTTTTACACCCTCTCTCTGTTTTTTTTTTTTTGCCAACCTAGCTGAAGGTCCACCAATTTTATTGATTTTCTCAAAAAAAAACTTCTCGTATTTAAAAATTTTTCTCAATTCTTTTCGTGTTCTAAATTTCATTTATTTTTACTCTTTTCTTTGTTATTTCTTTCCTTTTGTTTGCTTTGGGGTTAGTTTGCTGCTTTTTCTCTAGTTCTTCCAAGTGAACAGTTAATTTCTTGATTTGTAATGTTTCTTCTTTTTTCTATTGTTTTTGTGCTAACCTTTATTTATTTAAAGATAGTGTTAACAAAACAAAAATATAAACCTAACATCTTTGCATTCTTCCTGAACAATCCAAGTACCTTAGAAGAGTTAACTCTCCTTATTAGTCATCATCTTCTATGATATTGATTTTTAAAAAACTTTTTAATTGTATAGTATAGCATATATTCAAAGTAAAGAAATAAAAAAACAATATTTTTCAAAGCACTCTTCAACAAGTGGTTACAGGACAGATCCCAGAGTTTGTCATTGCTACCATAAATTTCTCTTGTATTTTTTCCTTCTAGCTACTCCAGAATATAGGAAGCTAGAGGGGTTAAGTACTTGTTTATCATCACAATAAACTTTTTTCCCTTTTTTTTGTGAACAATAACATATATACAAAAAAGCTATAAATTTCAAAGCATAGCACCACAATTAGTTGTAGAACATATTTCAGACTTTGACATGGGTTACAATTTCACAATTTTAGGTTTTTACTTCTAGCTGCTCTAAAATACTGGAGACTAAATGAGATATCAATTTAATGATTCAGCATTCATATTCATTTGCTAAGTCCTATCTTCTATGTATAATTCCATCATCAACTTTGATCTTCCATACCTCTCTTTGGGGTTGTCTGGGCTATGGCGATTCTAAATTTTTGATATTGGAAGGTTCTGTCACTAATATGGGGTAGGGAGATGGAACTGTCTGATATTCTGGATGGCTGGGCTAGGTTTTAGGACTTATCTGGACCAGGGACCCATCTGGAGGTTGTAGGCTTCTGGAAAGTTTCTCTAGTGCCTGGAACCCTTGTGGAATCTTATATATTGCCCTAGGTGTTCTTTAGAACTGGCTGGAATGATGCTGGTTGGGAGTTGGCAGGTTATGATAGGTAGCAAGTCTACCTGAAGCTTGCAAAGGGCAACCTCCAGAGTAGCCTCTTGACTCTATTTGAACTCCCTCTGCCACTGATACTTTATTAATTACACTTCTTTCCCCCCATTTGGTCAGGATGTAATTGCTGATCCCACATAGCCAGGTCTGGATTCATCCCTGGATGTCATCTCCCATGTTGCCAGGGAGACTTTCACCCCTGGATGTCATGTCCCATGTAATGGGGAGGGCAAATATTTCACTTGCAGAGTTGGGCTTAGAGAGACTGAGGCCATATCTGAGCCACAATAGAGGTCCTCCAGAAGTAACTCTTAGGCATGCCTATAGGTAGTCTAAGATTCTCTGCTACCTACATAAGCTTCACAAGAGTAAGCCTCATGATCAAGGCCATGGCCTATTGGTTTAGTTATCCCTAAATTTGATAGGAGATTCCCTGATGGTAAGTTTTAACAGTTTCATATTCTTTCTCCCCTCCCTCAGGGGACTTTGCCAATGCTTTTTGATTATCTGCTTAATATACTCCAGGATGCTCCTGGGCATTACAATAATCTATACAGGATTAAAAGACCTCTTTCTTTTTTTTGCATATTCATAATTTCTTAGAACAGTTGCATCAATTCAGAAAAAGAAATAAAAAGACAACAGAAAAAGTAATAAAACAAAAACAGAAAAAAAGATTATACATACCATACCCCTTACCCCTCGCTTTCATTGATCACTAGCATTTCAAACTAAATTTATTTTAACATTTGTTCCCCCTATTATTTATTTTTATTTCATATGTTCTACTCATCTGTTGACAAGGTAGATAAAAGGGGTATCAGACACAAGATTTTCACAGTCACACAGTCTCATTGTGAAAGCTATATCATTATTCAATCATCATCAAGAAACATGGCTACTGGAACACAGCTCTACATTTTCAGGCAGTTCCCTCCAGCCTCTCCATTACATCTTGAATAACAAGGTTATATCTACTTAATGCATAAGAATAACCTCCAGGATAACCTCTCAACTCTGTTTGGAATCTCTCAGCCACTGACACTTTGTCTCATTTCACTCTTCCCCCTTTTGGTCGAGAAGGTTTTCTCAATCCAAGGACCTCTTTCTTATTCTGTGGTTTCTGTGTTTCAGTTGTTCAAATGAGCTATACAGATAGGTTGGATTAGATTATGCACTACAGGAAATTTCAGTCCCAGACCAAATAAACCTTTCTTCTATGGGTCTCAAAGAGTATGTGTCATTCTAAAATATAGACACTGTCTTCCTCACCCCTATGTTCTGAATTACTTTAACCCCAAGGCTGTTTGGCTTCATTTTTATCTCTAAATATCAGGCTATATATATATATATATATATATAACAGCCTCTCAAAATCCGGAAATAATCACCACTCCCGATTTAATGAGTCTATTCTAAAAGCTTACAATCTAGGTCCCTGTTTTCTTATGAGCATTTTCTAAAGGTGACCATACCATTGTTGTTCTTTTGTTTCTGGCTTATTTTGTCTCACCAAATGGCCCACCTGTCCGTTCACATCGTTGCATACCTCACGACATTCTTCCTTTATGTAGCAGCACAACTTTCATTCATAAGTATACACCATCATTTGCCATTCTACTTCTCCATCAGTGCATCCTTCAGCCACTTGCATTCATCAGGCATTATGTAGAAGTCCCAAAGTCCACAGGCCATCAACTTTCTCAATTGTAGATAATTTCATTGTTCCCAAGAGAAAGAAAACCAATAAACACACCCTCACCAAATAGGAAATCTAAACCTCCTCTTAACACTTGTTCCTCCCCCCATTATTTGTCTCAGCTGTTGCCTTGGTATTGCTGATGGATTCCTTTTGAACATAACTCATAGAATGCAATTACAGTTTTCCCCCTGTACCTAAACACTCTTTGTACACGAATCATATCTTTGAAATAATTCTTGCCAGAACTAATTCATATTTCTAGTGTTAATCAGTGGGACACATGGATCTATACAACCCCTTTCAAACTTGTTAATCTTCAATGTGCTAATATTACTTATAGACCCACTGGAGAGCCACCTTAACTCCTATCTATTCCCTTACATTGGAGTTCAACCTATCTCTAACAGTTCACCCATCTCTAGCCTCTATGTATCTCTAAGTCCCCTATATTCTGTATTATAAGCCTCTGATTATACCTTTATACTGGTCATAAAGGTGGACTCATACAGTATCTATCCTTTTGTGTCTGGCTAACTTCACTCAGCATTATGTCCTCAAGGTTCATCCATCTTGTCATGTGTCTCAGGACATCTTTTTTTCTTACTGCTGCATAATATTCCATCGTATGTATATACCACATTTTGTTGAGCCACTCATCTGTTGATGGGCATTTGGTTTGTTTCCATATTTTCGCTACTGTGAATAATGCTGCTATGAACATCGGTGCGCAAATGTCTGTTTGTGTCATTGCTTTCAGCTCTTCTGAAATACCAAGTAGTGCTATTGCTGGGCCATAGAGCAGCTTGATATCTAGTTTCCTACGGAACTGCCAAACAGTCTTCCGTAGTGGCTGCACCATTATTCATTCCCACCAGCAGTGCATAAGTGTCCCAGTTTCTCCACATCTTCTCCACCATTTATAGTTTCCTGTTTGTTTAATAGCAGCCATTCTTATAGGTGTGAGGTGGTATCTCATTGTAGTCTTGATCTGCCTTTTCCTTATAGTCAGTGAAAATGAGCATCTCTTCATATGCTTTTAAGCCATCTGTATTTGTTCTTCAGGAAAATGCTTATTCATATCTTTAGCCCATTTTATAATTGGATTGTTTGTTCTTTTGTTGTTGAGTTGTATGATTTCTTTGTGTATACAGGAAATCAAACCTTCGTCTGATATGTGATTTCTAAATATCTTCTCCCATTGAGTTGGCTGCCTCTTCATCTTTTTTGACAAAATCTTTTGACATGCAGAAGCACTTGATTTTGAGGAGCTCCCATTTATCTATTTTTTCTTTTCTGGCGTGTGCTTTGGGTGTAAAGTTTAGGAAGCTACCTCCAATTACTAGGTCTTGAGGATGTTTCCCTACATTTTCTTCTAGAAGCTTTATGATGCTAGTTCTTAAATTTAGGTGTTTAATCTACTTTGAGTTGATTTTTGTGTAGGGTGTAAGATAGGGGTCCTCGTTCATTCTCTTGGTTATTGATATCCAGTTCTTCCATGCTCAATTATTGAAAAGACTATTTTATCCCAGTTCAGAGGATTTGGAGGATGTCCAAAATCAGTTAACCATAGATTTGGTGTTCTGTTTCTGCACTCTCCATTCGATTCCATTGGTAAATGCTTCTGTCTTTGTGCCAATACCATGCTGTTTTGACCACTGTGGTTGGATAATCAGATTTAAAGTTAGGGAGTGTTAATCCTCCCACTTTGTTCTTCTTTTTTTAGGATTCTTTTAGCTATTCGGGGTCTCTTTCCCTTCCAGATGAATTTCGTAGCTAGCTTTTCCAAATCTTCAAAGTAGGTTGTAAGAATATTGATTGGTACTGTGTTGAATTTGTGGATCAACTTGGAGAGAACTGATATCTTAATTATATTTAGCTTTCCTATCCATGAGCAGGGAATGCCTTTCAACCTCTTTAGATGTCCTTTGATTTCTTTTAGCAATCTTATGTAGTTTTCTGTGTACAAGTCCTTTACATCCCTAGTTAATTTCATTCCTAAGTATTTGATTCTTTGTATGGAAATTTTTCTTAACTGACTCCTCAGCTAGCTCATTGCTTGTGCACACAAATGTTACTGATTTTTGCACATTAATTTTGTATCCCACCACCTTGCTGAATTTGTTTATTAGCTCAAGTAAGTTTGCTGTAAATTTCTCAGCATCTTCCAAGTATAGTATCATATCATCTGCAAATAATGAGAGTTTTACTTCTTCCTTTGCATTGGGGATGCCTTTTATTTCTTCGTCCTGCCTGATTGCTTTAGCTAGATCTTCTAGCACAACGTTGATAATGGTGGTGATAGTGGGCATCCTTGTCTTGTACCTGATCTTAGGGGGAAGGCTTTCAGTCCCTCTCCATTGAGTACTATGGTGGCTATCAGTTTTTCGTATATTCCCTTTTTCATATTCAGGTAGTTACCTTTGATTCCTATCTTTTGGAGTGTTTTTATCAGAAAAGAATGCTGTATTTTGTCAAATGCTTTTTCAGCATCAATCGAGATGATCATGTGATTTTTCCCTTTTGATTGTTAATGTTCTGAGTTACATTAATTGATTTTTTTTTTGTTGAACCATCCTTACATTCCTGGTATAAACCCTACTTGGTCATGGTGTATAATTCTTCTAAGGTGCTGTTGCATTCGATTTGCTAATATTTTATTGAGAATTTTTGCATCTATGTTCATTAGAGAGATTGGCCTGTAGTTTTCCTTTCTTATAGCATCTTTACCCAGTTTTGGTATTAAAATGATATTAGCTTCATAAAATGAGTTAGGTAGAGTTCCTTTTTCCTCATTTTTTTGGAAAAATTTGAGCTGGATCAGTCATAGTTTTTTATGGAATGTTTGATAAAATTTACCTGTGAAGCCATCTGTTCCTGGGCTTTTCTTTGTAGGGAGATTTTTGATGACTGATTGAATGTCTTTAATTGTGATTGGTTTGTTGAGATCTTCTGTTTCTTCCTGAGTCAGTGTAGCTTGTTTGTGTGTCTCCAGGAATTTGTCCATTTCATCTAAATTGTCTAGTTTGTTGACGTATATTTGTTCATAGTATCCTCTTATGATTTCTTTTATTTCTTCAGGCTCTGTGGTAATGTACCCCTTCTCATTTCTGATTTTGTTTATTTGCATCCTCTCTCTTTTTTTTCTTTGTCAGTCTTGCTATTGGTCCATCACTTTTATTGATCATCTCAAAGAACTAACTTTTGGCTTTATTGATTCTTTCTATTGTTCTTTTGTTCTCCCATTCATTTATCTTTGCTTTAATCTTTGTTATTTCTCTTCTCCTATTTGCTTTGGGGTTAGTTTGCTGTTCTTTCTGAAGTTTCTCCAGGTGTACTGTTAAGTCCTCGATTTTTGCTCTTTCTTGTTTTTTAATATAGTCATTTAAGGCAATAAATTTCCATCTCAGCACACCCTTTCCCATATTCCATAAGTTCTGTTATGCTGTATTCTCATTTTCAATTATCTCCATATAGCTACTGATTTCTCCATCAATATCTTTTTTGATCCACTGCTTGTTTAAGAGTGTGTTATTTAATCTCCATATATCTGTGAATGCTGTCATGCTTTGGTGTTTATTGAGATCCAGCTTCATCCCATTGTGATCAGAGAAAATGCTTTGAGTAATTTCAATATTTTAAAATTTATAAACATCTGTTTTGTGCCCCAGCATATGATATATCCTGGAGAATGCTCGTTGAGCACTAGAGAAGAATGTATAACCTGTGCTTTGGGGTGCAATGACCAATATATGTCTGTTAGGTCTAATTCATTTATCAAGTATTTGACTTCTCTATTTCCTTGTTGATCTTCTGTTTGGTTGTTCTATCTACAGAGGAGAGTGGTGTATTGAAGTCTCCTACCATTATTGTTGAAATATCTATCGCTCCCTTTAGTTTTGCCAATGTCTGTCTTATGAACGTTGGAGCTCCTTGATTGGGAGCATAAATATTTATGATTGTTATATCTTTTTGGTTAGTTGACCCTTTAATTAGTATATACTGTCCTTCTTTGTCTTTTATGATGTCTTTACACTTAAAGTCTATTTTGCCTGATACTAGTATAGCTTCTCCTGCTCTCTTTTGGCTACACTTGCATGGAAAATTTTTTTCTATCCTTTCACTTTCAGTGTATTTGTATCCTTGTGTCTGAGATGAGTCTCTTGTAAGCAGCATATAGCTGGATTATGTTTCTTAATCCATTCTGCCAATCTATATCTTTTAATTGGTAAGTTTAGTCCGTTAACATTCAAAGTTATTATTGAAAATGTGTTTCTTCATTCCATCATCTTATCTTTTTAATTTTATTTGTAAGATCTATATATTATTTTCCCTCTTTCTCTTTGTGTTCTTTAAATTACCCTTAGTGGCCATCTTCAATTCTGTGACCTCCTCCAGACATCCCTCTCCTGTCTTTTTTTAATTTCAGCTGGAAGAACTCCTTTTAGTATTTCTTGTAAGGCTGGTTTCTTGTTGAGAAATTCTTTCAGAATTCTTTTCTGTGAAAGCTTTAATCTCTCCCTCAATTTTGAAGGACAATTTGGCTGGGTACAGAATTCTTGGCTGGGAGTCTTTCTCTTTCAGGATCTTGAATATATCATACCACTGCCTTCTTGCCTCCAGAGTGCTAGTTGAGTAGTCTGAACTCAACTATTTAATTTCCCTTGTATGTAATAATTGTTTTTGGCTTGCCAGTTTCAGGATTTTCTGCTTCTCTTCAGTATTTGACAGACTGATTAGTATGTGTGTTGGGGAAGGTCTATTTGGATTTAATCTGTTTGGAGTTCTTTGGGCTTCTTTAACTTGTATATTTATGTCTTTTATGAGGGTTGGGAAATTATTCCCCTTTATATCCTCAACTACTCTTTCTACATTTTTACTCCTCTCTTCTCCTTCTGGGACACAAATGATTCTTATATTTGTGAGCTTTGTTTTGTCTATCATTTCCTTGAGTTCCCATTCAATTTTTTACATGTTTTTTTGCCATTTGCTGTTTCGAGTCTTCGAAGTCAGTCATCCTGTCCTGAATATCACCTATTCTTTCTTTTGTCTCTTCAATTCTGGTGTTGTGTGCCTGTAGTATGTTTTTATTTGGTCAACAGTCTTTAATCTCCATGATTTCTTCTATTTTTCTATTTATTCTTTCAAATTCCTCCTTGTGCTCTTCTACTGTCTTCTTGATTTTCTTTATGTAATTTACTATCCCACTTATTTTATTAAGTAGAGTTGAATGAACATGTTTGATTAATTTTTCCAATGTCTGTGTCTCCTCTGGTGTTTTAATCTAGTCATTATGTAGGGCTATATCTGTCTGCATTGTGATATGCTTAGTGATCTTCTGCTGTCTTCATAGCACATAAATATCTTGATTGATTTACTTTTTGAGTTGATTTCCTTCAGTAGTCTAAGACCTTGTGTTTGCAGGATGGTTGTACAGCAGGGAGCAGGACCTGGGATTGAACACTCAGTATGGTAATTTGTTTTAGGTCAGGGATGGGTGCAGGTTGGGGATATTATTCTGATGCCTGTGAACATGGTCACCCAGCGGCCAGGGAGTATGTAGCTATGTGGGTGAACCAGTCTAGGGGGTAGAACCCTGGTGTGCACTAGGGCATGGGGCCCTTTGTGCAAATGTGTAGAGCTGTGGCAGCAGGTTGGCTTATGCCTTCATGGATTGGGGTCAGATGTGACCTGGCTGCACAGGTTGGCACTTTCTCAGAGCTGGGAAGTAAGGCTGAGGGCTATGTGCATGTGCAGTTCTAGGACTGCTGTAAAGTGCAGTTCCCAGGGCTGAATGATGTGATTGGGGGCCTGTGTGCATGCATGGACCTGGGAGGGCCATAAAGAGATGTGCTGAGCTTATGGAGGGCAGGGTGAGGCTGTGTGACACTATGGTGTGTGGGGGTAGCCTAGGTATGGAGGTTACTGCCTGCAGCCTTTATTCATTGGCAACAGCCTGCAGGGAACAGGGAGTGGGAGGCAGTGCTTGGGAGGGATGCAGGAGAGGTGGGTTGGGCTGCATTTGGGGTGGGGTGTGGGGCTAATACCTACACTGGGGACTGGTGTGGTTGGGGTGCATGGAGCACGGGGAATGGAGAGGGTGATGGGGTTCAGGTGCGTGAGTTGTGGGGTTAGTTGTTGGTCACAGTGCTATGCTGGTTAGGGTAGCATACACAAGAAATGTGGCCTGGCTTACTTCCTAGTCCTGTGCTCCAGTCTGTGAACTCCCGTGGGCTCTGTGGCTTCACGCCTCCACTCCAGGCTCCAGCCCTCTGCCTTTCAGTTCCTCGGCCTCAGCAACCAGGGCTGCTGCACGTGGTGCAGAAGGCTCTCCCAGGTCAGCCACACTCCTGAATCGCCACCTCAGTCACCCTCCTGTTCCCTCTCCAAATTTTCCATGGAGCAGTGCTAATCTTGAGTCACTCTAGTTGGTCATCTTCCCGGAAATATCTTCTTTTTTAATATAGGCTTTTAAGGCAATAAATTTCCCTCTCAGCACTACCTTTTCTGCATCCCATAAATTCTGATATGTTGTGTTTTCATTTTTATTTGCCTTGAGATATTTACTGATTTCACTTATAATTTATTCCTTGACCCATTGGTTGTTTAAGAGTGTGTTGTTTAGCTTCCATATATTTGTGAATTTTCTGGCCCTTTGCCTGTTATTGATTTCCAACATCATTCATTATGATCTGAGAAAGTGTTCTGTGTGATTTCAATCTTTTTCAATTTATTGAGGCCTGCTTTGTAACCCAGCATATGGCCCATCCTTGAGAATGATCTATGAGCACTTGAGAAAAATGTATATCCTGCTCTTGTGGGTGTAATGTTCTGTAAATGTCTGTTAAGTCTAGTTCATTTATCATATTATTCAAAATCTCTATTTCTTTATGCTCTGTCTAAATTTTCTGTTCATTGATGAGAGTGTGGAATTGAAGTCTCTAACTATTATCATAGAGGGAGAAGTAGATTTCTCTCTTCAGTGTTGTCAGTGTTTCCCTCATGTACTTTTGGAGAACTCTGGCTTGGTTCATAAATATTTATGATTGTTATGTCTTCCTGTTGAATTGTTCTTTTTATTAATATATATGTCCTTATTTGTGTCTTTTAATGGTGCTACATTTGAAGTAGAATTTGTCATATATTAGTATAGCTACTCCTGCTCTTTTCTGCTTATTGTTTGCATGAAATATTTTTCCCAACTTTTCACTTTCAACCTATTTATGTCCTTGGGCCTAAAATGACTCTCCTATAGACAGTACATAGATCGATCCTGTTTCTTCAATCCATTTTGTCTATATCTTTTGATTGTGGAATTTAATCCATTAACGTTTAATGTTATTACTGTAAATACAGAACTTTCTTCTACTATTTTGCCTTTTGGATTTTATATTTCATATCTTATTTTTTTTCTCTTTCTCTCTTTTTACCTTCCTGGTAGTCTTCATTTCTACTCTCTTCTCCAGATCTCTTTATCCTGTCTTTTCCTATCGGCCTGTAGTGTTCCCTTTAGTATTTCTTGTAGAGCAGGTCTCTTGTCCACCAACTCTCTCAGTGTCTGTTTATGTGAACATATTTTAAACTCTCTCGTGTTTGAAGGATAATTTTGCTGGGTATAAAATTATTGGTTGGCTATTTTTCTCTTTTAGTATCTTAAATATATCATACCAATACCTTCTTGCCTTCCCTTGTATGTGATGGATTGCTTTTCTCTTTCTGCTTTCAAAATTCTCTCTTTGTCTGTGACATTAGGCAATCTGATTAGTAAATGTCTTGGAGTATGTCTATTTAGATCTGTTCCCTTTGGGGTATGGTGCACTTCTTGGAATGTAATCTTATGTCTTTCATAAGAGATGGGAAATTTTTAGTGATTATTTCCTCCACTATTCTTTCTCCCAGTTTTCCTTTCTCTTCTCCTTCTGGGACACCTACAACACATACATTTGTGCACTTCATGTTGTCATTCATTTTTCCGAGACCATGCTCATATTTTTCTATTCCCCCCCCCCATATTTCTTTTCTGTGTTGGATTTCAGATGTCCAGTTCTCTAGTTCACTAATCCTGTCTTGTGCCTCTTCAAATATATTTTTGTAGGTTTCGATTGCTTTTTCATCTTTTCTATTGTGCCTTTCATTCCCATAAGTTCTCTGATTAGCTTTTTCAAAATTTCAAGTTTTATTTTCTCCCAATGTCTTCTTTATGTCCTCCCTCAATTTGTTGATTTGACTTTTGATGAGACTTTCCATGTCGGTTTGAACATCCTGAATTAGTTTTTTCAATTCCTATGTCTCATTTTAAATGTTTGATTTTTCCTTTGACTTGGCCATATCATCAATTTTTCTAGTATATCTTGTTATTTTTTGCTTGTGTCTAAAATTTGATATTCTTAATTAGTTTATTCTGGAGATTGCTTTCACTCTTTTACATAGGGTTGTCTTGCTGGATGACTTTGTTCTCTATATGTTGTTTGACATTCAGTTCAACTTATTTTAGACCTCTAGCATAGGTTCTGTTTAACTTATCACAGTTTTTCAGTTCATGATTTTTTGTTTCTTGTCCTGCCTATATGGAGCCTTTTTTTTTCTCCTCAGATATTATAGACCCCAGTCAGATTTTCCCAGATCAGACAAGCCCATGTCTTAGGAGGAAAGAGTAGCCAGCATCAGTTTTTCCTGAGGGTGAGATCCAGCAGTTTGTAAGACTTTCCTATGAAGCCTCTAGGCTCTGTGCTTTTCCTATTCTTCCCAGAAAGTGGTGCTTGCCTGCCTGTGACTTCCCACCAGCTTAAAGTCATGCAGTGCCTTTAATTTCAGCAGACTTTTCCTGCCAGAGGCATGGTTGAAACAGAGGTGAGGTACAAGGATGGCTTTAATTTACAGTCCCTGGGGTCTGAATTTCTTGAAGGAGGGATTCCACTTGA
Organism: Myrmecophaga tridactyla; assembly: GCA_004026745.1. Lineage (NCBI taxonomy): Eukaryota > Metazoa > Chordata > Mammalia > Pilosa > Myrmecophagidae > Myrmecophaga > Myrmecophaga tridactyla. The sequence goes on along the minus strand of PVIY010012832.1, from coordinate 4,687 downwards.
GCTAGGCCCTGTGTCCTTTTTCTTGGGGAAGATACACCTTTTAGGGAATTAACTCCTTTCACCTGACTAGTTACTTTGTCTCTCAGAGAGGCTTAATTCCGTCCTTGCCTGGGGCAGTACTGGAGTCTGAGAGTACTTCCAATTCTATCTAATGAGCTGTTAAAAAGAGTAAAAAAAAAATCAAGAAGACTTTTCATAGCAGGACCTTCACTACCCCCACTCCTTGGATTTTTAAATCAAAGCTTAAGTTGATACTTCACTCTATGTATCTCCAGGCTCTATTTGCCCCTTTTCTTGGGGTCCAGCCCTTTTCCATATTTTCTACTGTTCAACTCAAGAAGGCTGTTTTTGTTTTTTTCATCATCCCTGCCCCGTTACTGCTGTGGCAAAAACTCCTAGTTCCTTTAGTGCTTATTCCAAGTTTATTCACTGTTCAAATCACTCTGGGATTTATTGGGGCATCTCTCTGGACAAATCTACAAAATCTCATGCCCTACACAAGGTTCCATGTACTTATGGTGTTCGATTAAGCTGTCCATGTAAGTTATATTAGGAAATGCACTACTCAAAATATAAATTTTGTACCAAATAAACTTTTTTTGCTTTATTCTCACACAGAAGTTAAAGTTTTAAAATATTAATTACCATCTATTTTCAACCCCTTGCAGTACTGATATTCGTTTGTTCTTCCTTGTGCAAAAACGTTTTTAAATTTGTACATTTAGTCACTGTCATTATACACTCTAGGCATTCCTAGATTATACCATCTCAGTCTTTACTGTATATCTTTCCTTCTGATTTCATTTGTGCCCCCAGGCCTCCTCCCTCTATCATTCTCACATTCAGCTTCATTCAATGTTCTAACATAATTGTATTACAGTTAGGTAGTATTGTGCTATTCATTTCTGAATTTTACAATCAATCAGTCCTGTTGCACATCTGTATCCCTTCAGTTCCAATTACCCAATGTCGACCCTATGTCTATCTTCTGATGACCTCTTTTCTTAACTGAAATTCTCCAAGTTCATTCATTAATGCTAGTTCATATCAGTGAGACCATACAGTATTTGTCCTTTTGTTTCTGGCTAATCTCACTCAGCATAATGTCCTTAAGGTCAAACCATGTTGTTACATACTTCATAATTTTATTCTCTTTTTACAGGTGCATAATATTCTATCATATATATATACACAGCTTGTTGAACCACTCGTCTGTTGATGGGCATTTCGGCTGTTTCCATCTCTTAGCAATTGTAAATAATGTTGCTATAAACATTGGTGTGCAAACGTCCATTTGTGTCCTTGCCCTCATGTCCTCTAAGCAGATACCTAGCAATGGTATTGCTGGGTCGTATGGCACTTCTGTACTTAGCTTCCTGAGGAAATGCCAAACTGCCTTCCACAGTGGTTGTAACATTTTACATTCCCACCAACAGTGGATAAGTGTTCCTCTTTTTCCACGTTCTCTCCAGCACTTGTCATCTTCTGTTTTATTGATAATGGCCATTCTGGTAGGTGTGAAATGATATCTCATTGAGGTTTTGATTTGCAATTCCTTAATAGCCAGGGAAGCTGAGCATCTTTTCATGTGCCATTTGGCCATTTGTATTTCCTCTTCTGAGAAGTGTCTGTTTATGTCTTTTGTCCATTTTGTAATTGGGTTGTCTGTCTTTTTGTTGTTGAGTTGAACATTCTCTTTATATATTCTGGGTACTAGACCTTTATCTGATATATCGTTTCCCTCAAATATTGTCTCCCAGTGTGTAGGCTTTCTTTTTACTATCTTGACAAAGTTCTTTGATGCACAAAAGTGTTTAATTTTGAGGAGTTCCCATTTATTTATTTATATCTTCAATGCTGGTGTTTTGGGCATAAGGTCTAGGAAACCGCCTCCTATTATAAGATTTATAAGATATTTCCCTACATTTTCTTCTAACAGTTTTATGGTCTTAGATCTAATGTTTAGGTATTTGATCCAGTTTGAGTTAATTTTTGCATAGGGTGTGAGATATGGATCCTATTTCATTCTTTTTGTTTTTTTTAAATATGGAACGCTTCACGAATTTGCATGTCATCCTTGTGCAGGGGCCATGCTAATCTTCTCCGTATCGTTCCAATTTTAGTATATGTGCTGCCGAAGTGAGCACCCTCTTTCATTCTTTTGCGTGTGGATAGCCAGTTCACTAGGCACCATTTATTGAAGAGACTGTCCTGTCCCAGGTGAGTTGGCTTGACTGCCTTATCAAAGATCAATTGTCCATAGATGAGAGGGTCTATACATGAACACTCTATCCTATTCCATTGGTCAGTATATCTATCTTTATGCCAGTACCACGCTGTTTTGTCCACTGTAGCTTTGTAATAGCCCTTAACGTCAGGTAGTGTGGGACCTCTGACTTAATTTTTCTCTCTCAGGATACTTTTAGCTATTCAGGGCACCCTGCCCTTCCAAATAAATTTGATTATTGGTTTTACTATTTCTGAAAAGTAAGCTTTTGGGATTTTAATTGATATTGCATTGAATCTGTAAATCAGTTTAGGCAGAATTGACCTCTTAACTATATTTAGTCTTCCAATCCATAAATACAGTATGCCCTTCCATTTATTTAGGTCTCTGTGATTTCCTTTAAAAATTTCTTGTAGTTTTCTTTGTATAGGTCTTTTGTCTCTTTAGTTAAATTTATTTCTAAATGTTTTATTCTTTTGGTTGCAATTGTAAATGGAATTTTTTTCTTGATTTCCCCCTCAGATTGCTCATTACTAGTGTATAGAAACACTACAGATTTTTGAGTGTTGATCTTGTAACTTGCCACTTTGCTGTACTCATTTATTAGCTCTAGTAGTTTGCTGTGGATTTTTCAGGGTTTTCAACATATAGTATCATATCATCTGCAAACAGTGAGAGTTTTACATCTTCCTTTCCAATTTTGATGCCTTGTATTTCTTTTTCTTGTCTATTTGCTCTGGCTAGATCTTCCAACATATTGTTGAATAACAGTGGTGATAGTAGACATCCTTGTCTCCTTCCTGGTCTTAGGGGGAAAGTTTTCAGTTTTTCCTCATTGAGGATGATGTTAGCTGTGAGGTTTTTTTTTTTATGTATTCCCTTTATCATGTTGAGGAAGTTCTCTTCTATTCCTATCCTTGGAAGTGTTTTCAACAGGAAAGGATGTTGAATTTTGTCAAATGCCTTTTCTGCATCAATCAAGATGATTATGTGGCTTTTCTGCTTTGATTTGTTGATATGTTGTATTACATTAATTGATTTTCTTATGTTCAACCATCCTTGCATACCTGGGATGAATCCTACTTGATCATGTTGTATAATTCTTTTAATGTACTGTTGGATTCGATTTGTAAGAATGTTCTTGAGGACTTTTGCATCTATATTTATTAGAGAGATTTGTTTGTAGTATTCTTTTTTTGTGATATCTTTGGCTTTGGTATGAGGGTGATGCTGACTTCGTAGAATAAGTTAGGTATCTTTCCCTCATCTTCAATTTTTTTGAAGAGTTTGAGCAGGATTGGTACTAATTCTTGAATGTTTGGTAGGATTCACATGTGAAGCCATCTGGTCCTCAGCTTTTTTGGGGGGAGCTTCTTAATGACTGATTCAATTTCTTTACTTGTGATTGGTTTGTTCAGGTTGTCTATTTCTTCTCGAGTCAATGTTGGTTGTTGTACTGCTTTGAAATGATGTATGTACCCTAGAAAATCCATGTTTTAATCCTAATCCCATTTTGTAAAGGCAGCCGTTTCTTCTAATCCCTATTCAGTATTGTATGTTTGAAACTGTAATGAGAGTATCTCGCTGGTGATGTGATTTAATCAAGAGTGGTTGTTAAGCTGGATAAGGTACAGGCATGTCTCCATTCATTTGGGTGGGTCTTAATTAGTTGCTGAAGTCCTATAAAAGAGGAAACATTTTGGAGAATGAAAGAGATTCAGAGAGAGCCACAAAGGAATGGCATAGCTATGAGAAGCAGAGAGCCCACTAGCCAGTGACGTTTGGAGATGAAGAAGGAAAATGCCTCCCGGGGAGCTTCATGAAACAGGAAGCCAGGGGAGAAAGCTAGCAGATGATGCCTTGCTCACCATATGCCCTTTCCAGCCAAGAGAGAAACTGTGACTGTGTTTGCCATGTGCCTTCTCACTTGAGAGAGAAACCCTGAACTTCATCGGCCTTCTTGAACCAAGGTATCTTTCCCTGGATGCCTTGATTGAACATTTCAATAAACTTGTTGTAGTTGGGACATTTTCTCAGCCTTAGAACTGTAAAGTAACAACTTATTAAATTCTCCCTTTTAACAGCCATTCTGTTTCTGGTATATTGCATTCTGGCAGCTAGCAAACTAGAACAGTTCATGTTTTTCTAAGAAGCTGTCCATTTCATCTACATTGTTGAGTTTATTAGCACATAGTTGTTCATAGTATCCTCTCATTACTTCCATTGTTTCTGTGGGGTCAGTGGTTATGTCTTCTCCTACATTTCTGATTTTATTTATTTGCATCCTCTCTCTTCTTCTTTTTGTAAATCTCACTAAGGGTACATCAATCTTGTCGATTTTCTCAGAGAACCAACTTCTGGTTTTGTTGATTTTCTCGATTGTTTTCATGTTCTCAATTTAATTTATTTCTGCTCTAATCATCATTATTTCTTTCCTTTTGCTTGCTTTGGGGTTAATTT